>VZTS01005626.1:17739-106282 GCA_013400795.1 Pluvianellus socialis | reverse complement strand
GGGGCTGCGCTCTGCGGTAGAGACAAAGTGATCCAGAGATGGTTCCCAAGGGGGAACAGGGGGGTTTTTTTTTTTTTTTTTTTTTTTTAAATCCTTACTATTATTTCAAATTGCTGATCAAACAGCCTTCCCTGTTGTTTTGAAGCGGTAGGCTCCTATATGCCCGTCATTTTCAAACAGCTCATCCGTTTGGAGAGCTGCTCTCAGCATGTCCCTGAGCTGCCCTTCTGGCTGCTCAGCTCCACGGCGCAGCACAGCGAGCCGTTTCACTGATCACTGCCGCGCTACGCTCACAACACCATGGAAACATGAAGGACTGGTGACTGCTTTGAATGACTAAGGTTGGATTAAAATATTTTACCTTTTGAGCCTGAGGGAGCTGGAAAACAACAAAACAGAACAAGCAATCATTATACGTTACATTAATTTGAACAGCTACTTTGGCTGTTCTGTTCGTAAAATCACAAACTTCATAATGTAAAACAAAGTATAAAGGAAAGAAACTAGAGAAACTAGGTTTACATTGCCAATTCAACTCATTAAGGGCTTATCAACTTAGTGTATTATTCGACAGCTTCTCTACTAGGTATCACAAAGGCACCATGCAATTTGTTAAATACCACGATACCGAGAGAGGGACTGTTTTCTCATCAGATACGGTATCACACTTGAACTGTGCAGTAGTTCCACCTTCCTGTACACAAATATAATTCAACGTAAGGATAGCTTTAGTTTTAAAACCAGCCATTCGTGGTTTGAAAACATCTAAACCTACACTTGGTATGAATGAAATTGACATTAAGAGCAGTTTATCAGATTAAAGGAGGAAAGAAAAACAAACTGGTAATAGAAAGTTACTACTTACGCAAACATTATCATATATGCATAATAGACAATACTGTATGCATAGAACAACACATTTCTGTACTGCAAACACAAGTATGTACATATATGCAAATGAAAGGTAAGATTTTATGCATATATGCATATTTATATCACATAGATGTTCTTAGACAAGATTAGTCAAACCTGGTTGTATGCCCAGTATTTACTGTAAGCAACAACGCACGTAAAAAAGGCATGGGGAGCAGGCAGGAGACTCCATTACGTGTAAAATACCTTCTTTATCAAGAGGTGAAAAATGGGTTCTGTTTTCACTTTAGGAAAAAGAAAACCCATTGTAGATAACAGAGAGGAACTCAGAAAAATAAACTATTACAGGCACAATACAGTCTTCCCTTTTTCTGAATTCTTCTCTTACTTTCATACTCATAGAAAAAATGACCACACAGAGCCATTTAGCCTTGTGCTAAATCCACCTTCTCAGAAAATTTCTGTTTCCAATACGAATTGTTTCTTTCTAGGCATCAGCTGAACATAGAAACAAGGAGGTGAATCAATATCAAATGCAAAAAGACCTTCAGAATTTCTAGTGAGCTTCTGACTGACCTCTTGTCCTTGCTCTGAATTAAAACAAATAGAAAAAACAACTTCCATATAGTGTTCGGCTAAAAGCTAACGTCCACATGAGTACATGTCATGAAAGAGAATTTTCATGTCATCTCTAACTCTCAAATACTGAAAGCAACCAGCCACAACCTCTGCGTTTTCACAACACAAAACGTAACCAAATTCACAGCAGGAGAATTGCTGCAAGTAAAAGTCTTTCCAATAGCAAAATGCGAGCACCGTTCACATTAAATAAGCATCACCTATACATGTTTCTTTAAAAGTCTGTTGTTTAATAATTCATTATGTAGAACGATATACAAGGGTTACTACAGAAATTGCACATACTGATGAGCTGTAAATACATAAGATAAATCCTGTGTAAGAGATTAAAGCAGTAGTTAGAGCGGTTGAAAGTTTTTCTGAATGTTTAGTGTTTCTTTTTATAATTCAAGCAAAGGAGAAAGTTGCAATACGAATTTTTTAATTTCCTACTGTGGTGCTGAAACTGGTTTTCTCTGTAACACTATTTTGGGGAGGGAGGGGCTGGGAGTTTTTTGGTTTTTTTTTTTTTTAATGTCACCTTCTTGCTAAAAACATGTAAAACTTACAAGCATTCTTGCGTTGGTATCTCAGATAAAGACAGGTCCAGTAAAGAACGATGTCCAAATTTCCACCTCTGGAATAAACACTAAAGAACTCCACAGTTTGCCCAAGCCCACTACACAGAACAAACTGGTATGTGTTCAGAATAAGCTCATTTGTATGCCATATTCTACAAAATAGTACTTCAAGTGCAGGCGCCCAAGGTAACATACGCAGCGTTAGGTACATAAGTATCATTGCAGAAATACTTACTTCCAGATAACAGCCGAATGAAATCAGAAAGCTTATAGTCCACATCCAGTGGAGATGGGTTCAAGGAAAATGGGGGGCGAAGCGGGAAAGCAGTAGGGGAGAACATTAAAACCCCAAACAAACACAAAAACCTAAGATACAAATGCATGCACACGCACTATCCCCTACTGGGACTTCAAGTTTAAGTTGAACCCTTATACAAATATTAGTACGCTCTGATGTAATTCTTGCTACTTGTTTTCAGAACCTGAGTTTACTACTAATTTGAGCACGGTACTGAGGTTATTTTAAAGCGCACATTAATAAGAGTTTGCAAATCAGAGTTCCATGTTATCTGTTGCTGAATTCACTTTGTCAATCCCCTTTATAGCCTTTTATAAAATCAAGAATATTTCCTTGCTCTGAAATATTACTAGCCAAAGCGTTGGTTAAGAATAATAGGGTCAGCAGATGAGATTGACATTCCATTATGCTTTTTGCCCGGGCTGGCATTCTCGTCACTTCTCACACCTAAGCTTCAAAATCCAGGTTCACAGTCTTTTCCTTAAAAAAACCCAAAAAAACCCCCCAAAACCTCAAACCCCTGTCTTTGTTACAGCCAGACAAATCTTCATTCTGTTGCTGATTTGAAACTTGGCTGTTACAAGATCCTGTATGTCAGCAATTCAGTTTAATAATTGCTACAAATTCCTTTGAAATAAAACTATGGAGGTTTGTCTGACATTACCCCTTCTGGGAGGCCATAGGAAACAAATAATTTTCCTAACAATAACAGTAATAGTCCTCTGGTCTGACCCTTTATTGCACAGTCTAAAAATTGCCTGTCTCTGTGTGAAAGCCAGCGGGGACCTCTGACTCCCGTGGTCTGCTTTACACCTTGCCAAAAGGCAGATTTGCAGTAACCACGAGATCTTCCCCTGGCCCTGCCTGCACCTATGGTAAACCACGGTGTCTTTATTCAGCTCCAACCATACCAAAGTACCTTTTTTCTATTACCTTCGAAGTACGAAATTTTGCTGCAACCTAAAAAAAATGAATAGATTGAAGAGCCAAATTAGAGCATAAAGCCTTGAAGGACACAGTGAAGAAAAGGGAGGAGGAGTTTTTTCAAACTCTTTTTTTAATCCATCTTCCCCAGAAAACACAAATTTTCTTTACCAAACACATTTTCTTATCCCATTTTGTACTGTAAAAAAATATCCTTCAGAGGCTGCAAGCCCCCTGAGGTTCACAGTATGCTTCTCTGCAGCAAGACACGTTGAGAACTCCACCTCTGCACCTCGCGGTCCTGTCACACAATGTAACACAGAATAAATAATTGCAGGAGGTTTTTCAGTACTGTTATTGCACACAGTGTCATGCTTTCCACATTTGCAAATAATCTAGTATTTTTTTGAGCCCTTGATGGAAATGTGTTTGGTATTATCAGAAAAACTAAAATTAGAGACCCTACTAACATGGTAAAACAAACCAAGACAGGAAAAGGAGTCCAGCATCAAGGATGTTGCGCTATTTCTTGGATCAGATAACTGTGAGGCCGACATGAGTGAAACAAATAAAACCACAGATAGATCTGAAATACTCTCTTAAAAAGCAGGAGGCCTGTGTTACAATCTCCTGCAAGACTAAAATATACTCAACAGTTTCTTATTATACCAAACCCCCATGATTTCTATTATTAGAGAAACAGAAATAATATAAATCCCTATGAAATTCATTTTTCATTTTCTGTTTTTCTAATAATGATTGCATGAAATTTTATTTGTCAAAAAGTATGATATTGTAATGTATTTATGTTAAAGCATTAAAAAATAAGTATCTCTCATTTTACATTCCTTGACCTCATTTCCATAGTCCTATTCTCCTGCCAAGCATTTCAGTATCAGCAGTCTCAGAAACAGGCTAACAAAGCTACTGACTCGATAGTTCCGTAATCAGATATAATAGAAATCAATAGAAATTAAGTACAAACATGCCAGTAAATAATCCACAAGTATGAATAGTTTCCACTTCCTAGAACCATATAAGTACTAGAGCCATCAGAGCTAATTATATAGATATATGGAGGGGGGAAAAAAAAAATATCAGCCTCCTACTGGGATGTTCCTGATGTTAAGATTTCAGTATAAATATTAAAAGAGTGACATTAACCTGCAGCTTACTGGGCCAACATCTGTAAGGAAAAGAAGCTTGATTTTTTCAGGGATTCAATACTAAACCCTTCGTTTTTCACATAATTGTTTTACTGTGCTACAACATACTTTGCAGTAACGACAGCATTTTAGTCAAGGATAGAGTGTGCGCTGCGTGCAAAGTATGCCAGTCAGAGGAAACGTAAATGTTGCTATGGAGAAGAGAGTCATAAAATATAGATGGAAACTACAACACTAGTTCTCTCTTTAAAAAGAATTCTAAGGCGACGGAAAAGAACAAAGTTAGCTCTTGTGAAATACGCAAAAAAGAAAACACAGGAGCTGCAAAGGCGTCAGTTCGGAACTAAGAAATAGCAGAACACACTACAAAATTACATATACATTCCCAAAATCTTGGCAATAAAATGGCTCCTCCCTTTGAAGTTTTTACACATTTTCTAAAACACATAACTGTTTATTAATGTAAAGGACTGAGCAGTCTCTAATGCAGTGGTATCTCATACAGAAAACACTGAAAGTAACAGTTTCTAAAAATGGGACCATCACTATCAGAGTGCTACCAATAGCAGGACAATTGCGAACAGTCTTTTCAAAATGCTACAGCTATTTGTTTGTTGGATTATGAAGTTTCGTGTTTTGAGGGTGACCTTCTTGAAGTTATGGAGACAACTAATTCAATCGCATTTCAACTATGGACAACATGAACAAGAGAACTGAACACGCGTAGTACATTCTCATTCCACCATAAAGAAACGTAATGCTGTTTTGTGAGACTGTCAGTCAGGGTTCTCTATAACTTGTTCTATTGAGTTGTGTGGAGGAACGCATAGACTCACCTTGCATAAAGTGGGATAAAATTTATTTAAGGGGCTGCTGGTTTTGATAGTTCTTGTTGTATCTCATGTACTATCTGTGCACTGAATTCCAATTTCTACGGGCTTCAGCTCTCCAGTCATTGCCAATATTCTGTGCTGCAAACACACAAAGGGTCTAGAGCTAATTAATGTCTTCTGTAACATCACTAAACATGAGCTCTACAATTGCCTCGAAGAGGGTGGATAAAGAGACGAGCATCAGCAGCGAAGAGCTGTCCTTCAGGATTAATTCCTATGCTTATTTAAAGCCAGTATTTTACTGCTTACCAAGACTTGGACTGTATAATTATTCTGGCATTGAATGACTTATCAGCAGGGCTTTTTTAAGTCATTCACCACTCGAAACGTTCCCGTCTCCAAGCAGAGCTTCAGAACTACTTGCTACAGCGGTCTAGAGGTGCAGGTCCCTAAAAAGTTCCTGGCCCTGAAGATTATCAGAAACTCCAAACTGCTTAAATACTTACTATTATAAAATCCGAAGCTGTAATACAACTCAAATGACATGACTGGGGATGATTCCCATATTTCCATTAATGAAGTTCATTTACATTTTAGCGAGATAGTAAGTTTCAGGTTTGTTTGGTTTTGCTTTCACCAGTGTTAGTGGTCAGTCAGTCTGTCTCTCTCTATTACCAGTACAGAAGGGAACAAAGCAACGTAAATTGTTTGCTTCTGTCGCTACTGAGAAAATGTATAGATATGTCCAGACATGATGTGAAATGTCACTGATGGTGATATTTCACACTGAACACAGAGTTAACCTGGAAATAATTAAAATAATTATTTTTTCTATATATGTTTTTTTTTACTGTTTTATGGTATAGCAATCATATTATTACAGAGAAAAACATTTTGTCTTCTGCTGCCTCCAAAGTTATTTTACTTACAGTGCACATTGAGATTCTTTGCTTGTTTGTTTTGAACTACTGTTTGGTTTTGCTGTCATATAAGTAGCAGGGATGCAACATGATTTTAATAAACTCTAAGAATTGTCTGTGTCTTGAATGTGTCCCCTTTTCTTTTACCAGTCTAAGATCAAGATGAATTTAAATTTATATTATACCACCAGATCAGAATTTAATACAAAGGTAAGAATATGAGCTTATCTACAGTAAAGTATCTAAGTAATATTTTGAAGATACAGGAAAACAGTATTTTAATATTTTTTCTCTTAATTTTGTTAATTTATTTTAAAGTATTTACTATGCAGCTACTTATTACTGGGCTTGCTTTTAGCATTGGTTGATTTGCTAAACCACCACAAACAGTTTAGAAAGCTGACAATTTAAATCACATAATTTTTTATTCAAAAGGTGAAAAGTTGCTGGAAGCCCTGGATACCAAAAAGGGGTAGGTAAGTGGATTAAGAGCTGGATATGGATTGTCAAATGATAACACTTCTTTGTCCCTTTTTGTAGGAACAGATTTTTTCCAGCTCCAATTTATAAGCAAATCTATCTTGAACGTTTAAATAATAGCCCTTCAAAAAGCTTTTAGACATACAAAGAGAATAACCAGGGAAGCCAGAACAGGGTGCAGAAGTGAACTAAGGCAGAAACTGAGAACAAACTTCTGATCATCCCACTAAGGTCTGGTAAAAACCCCCTCAGGCTGCGCTCCCGTTAACCGTGTACTGTTCAACCTCAGGAGCACTGCAGAGGTTCCACATTGTGTAAGACAGTAGTACATACAATAGCCATTTTGTCCGCACGCATGAGAGAACTGAAAACAAAACACCTGTATTCTAGACAACAAGCATTTTTTCAACCTTGCTCTTAGTCATAATATCAAAAGGAAAAGAAATGTCTAGAACTGAACATCATTACATAGAATGTGGCATCCAACATACTTGTCAGATTCTGGTTCTCATCCACGTGAAATGGCACCAAATTATATGCTTAGACTCTTTCTCCTTATATACCCTTTTGTATATACTCTGTAGTATTCATCAGCATTTGTACCGCCTCCAGAAGAACAGATAGTGGCATTTGAATTAGTATTTCTAAAGGAGACATTCAGAAAGACTGTTAGGAAGGCGATAGATAATAGCACGAGAATCCTTCCCGGAGAAATAGTTCTAGTAATGCACTGTAGTAAAACACAAGCTGAAAATAAAGTCACACTTGTGTTTCAAAGGAAAAAACAAAAGCAAGGTCTTTGTGCTGTAAAGTCCTGTTCTGCATTACCAGGAGAGGGACAGAGGGAAGGGAGAAAGAGAAGGAAGGAAAAAAAGAATTGACCTCAGAAGATGGGTGCACGTATACATATTAATTTATTCATCTATTCTCACATAAATGTCCTTTCACATTTGGAAAAAGGGAAAAGTCTTTGACAGTCCTTCCGGAAATGAAAAATCATTTCTTAGTCATAAATCCTCTTAGGAGCTAGACACACCTCCTCCTCCTCCCACAATAAAATCTACGCTGGCCTCAAAGCAAAGCCAAAGAGGAGCCTGACCCAACACCCATTAGAACCAAGGAAAATCTTGCAAAGAGTTCACTGGGGTTTTGATCTTGGTCTATATCAAAACTTACTTTACATATCAATGTAAGACCAACATCTAAAGATAACCATTTTCTGAGGAGGGATGAAAGTGTATTTGACTTCATGAATGCGTCAAGCAAGCCACAATTTCTTCTAAAACTTAGATTTACTAATTGTGTCTGTGATTTTTAGCATGTTACTCTGATTGTATTAAATAGGATTGCACTTCTAAGAGAGATGTGTTTTTCTATAGTCTATTCTGTAATCATCCAAGATATTCTAAAAAGGGAATGGCTATAAGAGTGTGTATAGCTGAATTACCCAAACCACTCTCTTCCCCCTCTTTTTTCACAGAGTACCACTTCTTCTGGGTGCCCCGGGCACTGCTGTGCCAGCACTGGAGGCTGAAGCAAGACTGCCTCCATTTCCTCACTCTGTCCCTCGCCCTTACTCTCACATTTATTCCTCGCGTTTTAGGGGTAACAACCCAGAAATCTGCGACCCCTTTCTTCCTTGCGGTAGTTCGCATTCGCAGCCTAACAGGAGTGAAGGAATCTGCCACGGTGAAGGTTTTTCAGACCCAGCTTTGAAAGTTTGTATTAAGCAGAATTCCTACCAGACGTTCAGTTTAACCTTGTGGATTGTGAATTTAATAAGGAAGAAGAACCTTTTGCTGACATTTACCGTATTACATGTAAACAGCATCATTTCGAGATCAGGAAAGTTTGGACTGTGAACACAAAACATGCAACAGAGAAACAGACTGTAAATTACTTGAGGTCTAGCAGTTTCCTGTAGAATAAACATTTTCTTATTTGCAGGGGACACTACTTACAGGTACAAAGGCAAAACTGACCTATTGAAATGATTATATATCATTTTGTGTCAAGGACACTGGGTTAATAATAAAAAGATTTGTATTCTGCATAAAACCTGCCCTGACAGAACCCTTTACAATATTTAATTCAATATGATTTTGCTTTCCTTTATCATTATTTAAGTTTCTTTTTGTTGCAGTTGTTGATTTTTAAACTTTATGACAAAAAAATGAACCTGTAATTGAAAAAGGAAATCTTTGGCTAATGCCAGGACAAAGCAAGGCACTGGTAAAACTGCTGTGGAGCGTTTAACACACAAATGCAGTGGGAAAAATAGGGAAATTATGGATTGAACAGAAGAATCGGGCATAGGGAAAAAATCATTACTAAGGATCTCTTTAGTAAGGCTGTTTCACACAATAGAAGTAATCTATCTGCTTTTGGTAACTAGAGGACTTGAATTGACCTTCTAAGAACATGAATCCCCAATGCAAAAGATTCGAGGAACGTCAAAGCAAAGTGTTGGGATTTGGGCCGGACTGGCTCAAGCCAGTCGAGCGACAGAGGCCACAACCCAGGACACAAAGGAAAATGGAGCAGGGTTTGGGGGAGGGAAAGTCCTAATTAACTGGACTTACTTTTCCTCTTTCTCATTTGCTTAGAAACAAGTACTTCCAAAAATATTTTTAAATCAACTAGTTGATTCTAGAAGTCTGATGCAAAGACTGGAACCAGTACAGGCCTGGAACAGATTATATTTTAGAATTAAAATATTGAACGTTTTTATAGAGGGAACAATCTGCTTTGTTAGTTGCCTAACAAATACATTCACAATAGTTATTATCTTTTATTCTTTTTTTTTTTTTCCATTTATCACTTCTGAATGAGCAAAACTCTTGACCAAATTTTGTAATTAGCTAGCACAAAATACCTTGAAGGTTATGGCAGTAACCAATGGCCCAGAACTACTTCGAAAGGAGCGGTATGCTGGAGGGCACAATGCGATAGATACTATATGCTCACAGGGTTATTTGAGCTAATAAACAATAGGGGATGCATTTAAAGGAAGAAAGAAGGCACAAAAGCGTTAGCACAATTTCACTCACTGAGAAGAAGAACTCCACAGATACGGTAACAGATGAAGGGCACTAGAAAGCAGCAGGAAAGGTAGCTTACACACAACTGCTAAATGAAAAGCTTCAAAGAGTTTTTCAAAGGGAATCACCTTTTCTTTTGGTTATCAATTTGCCTCTGAAAGGGCGAAACAGTGATGCATCCAGGTTGAGGCACATCTGCAAAAGTTCAGATAAAGCACAAAGAAAAAGAAGGAACAAATTGCCTGCAAAAATACGGCATGAAAGCTACAGGCAGAAACCCAGGAGCGGAGCTCAGGTAGGTGTATACATGCACTGTTCTGCCTGGTGAGGGAAGGAGCCATACTCCCTAACCCCAGCAAACAAACCCCCATAAAAATTGTGTCCAGGCTTTGTGTAAACATTTGAGAATCAAATGTCCAATGTGTATTTTGGAAATCAGTTAACAGCACGCTAAAATACTATGCTCTAGTAACGAGATGGCCATCATGCGTCTCCAAATTGGAAACACGTGTGTTTCAGGTTCACATGCATAAGCAAAGCAACTGATTTTATTAGCTAACAGAGATGTACAATATCAGAGGGCAGGACACTAAGTCTCTAATTGTTACAAGCATTATTTTGAAAATGTATGATAAAGCAAAGATTTTTTTAAAAAAGTTTAGAAAATAACTCCATCATTTAACATTGTGAAATCTCTTAGTTGGATAAACTCCTGATATTTCAATTATATGTTCATAACATATAATAACAACAATAACAATAATATGTTCTTTCTCTTTTCTGTAATATTTTTATATCAGTTTTTGGGTAGGTTGGTACCACAGATCTAGCTTGTGCCACCACTACGAATGATAAAATGGCATATTCGATGCTGCTTCTTGTTCATTAGCTCTGTTTTGAGGAACAAGTTCTGCCTTCATACTCTTCTGATAAGTATGTAGCTAACGTATCTCACCATTCCAGTTCTACGCTGAGATTTTATAGTACACTTTATCAAAAAAGCCATGGAGCATTTTATGGACTCTTCACACCACAAGTTGAATTCATCAGGGTCTATAAAGATTCACTCGCTCTGCAGAAAGAGCTACATTGCTCTTGCTTTTTTATTTTGGAAGAAGCTTTCTATTGTTACTCTGAACAACTTAAAAGCTCAAAGCTTCCTAAAAGCCAGTTTGACCTGATGGCCAAGAGCTAAGACTTTGATTTGTTGGACGATCATGAACTTGAGAGCATTTTTAGATAATCTAAGTTCACTTCAAATATGCAGTTTCTCAGTATTTAATACAATGCCTGTGAAACCTAGCCTGAGGCAAATTTCTTCATCACCTTCTGCTCTTTTCCCCTTACTACATTACCCAGCAGGTCAAGAAAACTCTACTGCTACTTCACTCCTTCGCTATAAGAAATCACAAGAGAAGGTCTTAAAAGTCTTTCTGCTCTCTCAGAGCTACAACTGTTTGCAGGTATTAATGCCATTTTTAGGCATGCTAGGATCTAAAATGTAATAAACCCCATTATCTTGTAGCTGGCTACACAGCAAAAATGGCGTGAACATAAAAAACCTGATTATTGCAAAATCAGCTTTCACTGTATCAACATTTCCTTAAACTGAATTGTAACACAAAAAGGACAAGGTGAAAGGGGGAAGAAAAATTAAACTTTTCTGTCCTATAAAGGCAACTTGCTGTTCAATGTAACTTCTGAATTTTTGAAGCTTTAAGGCTTCAAGCCAAGAAAGAAAATGTTAGAATTGTTTCATCAGCCAGTAGAAGTATAATACCAGCCCCTTAAACGGAGATACAATACAATGAATCTGTCTTCTGGTTTACATCAGTATAGCTCCAGGTACGTAAATGGAGGTACTACTGATTTACTGCAGAGTAAGTTAAAGAAGAATAATAATCAACAAATGTAGCCTGCATGGAATGCAAGCATACAGCTGACTTAGGTAGTTTTTTTGTTTTGTTTTGTTTTGTTTTTTTGACAGTTTTCTGGAATAAACCTAACAATATTGAAAACTGAGGCCTTTATTATTATACAGAGGTCACTGGCTTGCCACAGAACAAAAAGACATTAGAAAGCTCTGTAAGTTGTATTGTTCCTTCGTATCAGTATACTGTTTCTAATGCACATTCTCGTGTAGTATTGGTGTGCAGCTAAATCAACACTATTGGGGAGGGGGGAGGAAGTTCTTTAAAAGAAGACCTTAAACGAAATGGCCCTACAGGCTCCTTGTATCAGCCCTTAGTATAAAGTCCTTAGGGGTTTTAACGCTTTACCTAGAACTGCGCAACGTAAACTAGTATTTAGGGCGATGACATTTTCCTCCCAAAAAATCTGACACCAGCGTAGGTAAAATGGCTCTTAGGAATTCCAGACAAAACACAAGTTTTCTAAGCCTCCTCCTGCTGGTACTGATGTTGCTGACCCACTGGTTAGACCATCTTTTGACTAATCACTAAGGGAAAGGCTTGCTTGGAAAGACCTGATCTGACAAAACACAATGGTGTGGACAAAGGTCAAATGCCTTGGGGTCAAGTAGCAAGAACATTAGTAGGAAACTTCCTATTATTCCTTGTAGAATAAAGTGTATTTCTGAATAATTTATCCAGCAATTGCTAACTTCAAAGTAAATATTAGTCATAATGACTGTGATAAACATTAATGTGTATATTGTATTGTGTGCATGACTGAGTTGTCTGTGCAATCTCCTGATTATACAAAAAGGAGAGCTATAAATAACAAACTTCAACATCTGCAGAAGAATAGAAAAAAGAGAAGATAATTTCCTTTTATTCTCTCTTCTTCTTCTCCTTTTTGCACTGAATTCTGACACTGCAGCAAAGCTCGAATGGCACCAATAATTTAATAAATGTTTCTTATTATTTCAGGTTTTCACTCCAACAGTGCAGATAAAGTATATTTCATCTTCAGTGCCCTCTTTCTTCCAGAAAGTCAAAGAATGACATATATGAGATCAAAGGATGGGATTTAATCCATTACATTAAATTCATTTCTTTCCTACATTATCATTTACCCTAAAAAAAAAGTGTTATGTGAAAACTAAAGAAAAAACAGAGAGAAAAAAGCTAATACATCTCACAAAATAGCTACAATTTCCTTATAATTAACTCATTTTCACTCAGAGTGAAGGCAGTAAGATCAAAGAGTTATCAGCTGTGAATGTCTTCAGTTATTTTCACTAAGAATAGACATACCCACCCCACAGCATATAGAGATCTAGAAACAAATTCTTCCTCTAGTTAGTGACTTGTTGCCTTTCAATTTTATTTCTCTGTCATGACAAATCCAGAAAATTCCCTGTGAAAGAAGCTGGAAATGCAAAGTGTTTTCTGTGCCCTCACCTAGAGGCACTGCGTGCCGTTGGCAGAGCGCAGCTGGAAACGGTCCCAAACGGATCCATCTCCAGCGTGCAGGTGCCGGCAAAGGACACCAATACCCTTTTGGCAGGAATATGGCTGTTAATCAAATTCAAGAGTGGAGCAATTCTCTGTGATTTGTATATCGTAACTGGTGGGAGACCATCAACAGGCGAAACCTACAGACAGCTGTAACTCTATGGATTCTTTTTCACATAAATCCGACCAGTTTTCATGTCAGGAGAAACAGGGCTTTGGTGCAAAGATCACAGGACACACTACGTTTACAGCAAAAGCAGCAAAGAAAAGCTTAACAATTCACAACAAAGTCCTAACATAAGATATTGCACTTGACAGCACTCAAAAAAGCAAAACACATTCCTCTAACATTCAAAACTTTCTGAATTTTCCCATTTCCAAAACCTAATCACAGAATGTGTTGTGTGAATGTAACTGCTTTGAAACACTATTAGAGCTGTCAATACTGGATTGCCCAAACACTTCCATGAAATTCAGTTTAACCAAACGCAAGCAAGGACCCCATGGTTCTTAGGACCTGGACAAAGAACACTGGTGTGGGAGCCCTGTATAAGTAGACACGACAACTCGAAAGAATTGAACGCGCATTTTGCGTGTTTTCACATACCGCCCTTCATCCTTGAGATCTCTTAGACCAGAAATTGCTTATTGGGTTGAGCTGTACTGTCTTACTGCCTCCTTACACTGTCCTTTCTAAGGAACCGGTGATTCTCCCCTATTCCTTTGAATGGAAACTATTTGAGGAAGCTATCGTTATTTAATCCTGTCATCATCCATCATCTACCATAGCAGGACTTTAGCGTAGTGGTTTATTAAAATTTGCAGGTCTTGGTAACATCAGCAATGGTCGGTGACAAAACTGGAGTTGAAGTCAGTGATGTGAAGAAGGGGGAAATCCACATTAACGTGGTCAGTACAACCTAGGACAAGAAGGACCTCAGAAAATGGTAAAAAGATGTTGTGGATAGTCGCAGCATTTTTTAGGAAAGGAAATGGAAATAGAAGAGCGTTACTGAGAACTACATCATAGAAGAACAAGTTTATTATGGTTAGTGGGAAACAGTTATTTTTTGAATGAAATTATGATCAAATATGACAAAGTTAATAAATAAGTAATAAGAGTTTAAACATCACAACATGTAAATGAAGAGGTGGAAGAATGTCAGACTTATATCAAAGCACTTGAACATGGTAAAACTTCCCTGTTCTTACTCAAAACATCATTTAAAATAAAAAATTAAACAACAGTAAAATATTTCTTTAGGTACCAAATTCTGAGAATATTTCAAAAAAAAGCTGAGTTTTTACTCCATTTAAAGCAATTTTTCTGTAGGAACTACTCTGATTTGAAATGAGATATTTAATCTCTCTGTGCTCCAGTGATGAAAGATGAATAGAGACCAAGGTCAAACTGTAGTTACCCTATCATAAAAAATACTAGAAAAGAGAATTAATATATAGCTGAAAGCCAAGATGTAGCACTGCTCTGATTTCCCTTGCAGGGTTTAACATAACGCTTGGCTGATTTGCACCACACTGGGCGCAGAGCTGCTCAAGACCTAGCTTTGCTGTGGCATTACAGCTGCACGCTGATGTCTCAGGAAGGAGATAAAAATAAGTCCTATATCAAAGCCTCCAAGTGCAAAGAACTGTAAAATGCATTTTAAAAAATCAACTGCCTATCTCAAAGTTTGAAAAAGTACAATTTGCATTCTGCATGTCTCATGTAAATGTACACTAGGAAAAAATAATTATAATAGTAATCCATTTCAATGGAAATAAAGTACTGTAATATTTATAGTCTGTGCCAGAGTTATAATGATTGTGGGGCGAGAAGTGAAGTGTCTCAGCATGTTCCACATGTTTTTAACACTGTTTCTAAAGGCTCTGGAGGCTATTAAATTTAATGAACCCATCTGCTATGAAATAGAGGTCCAAACATAATCAGTTTTCTCAGTGCCATATAATACAGATGGCATTCCATGTTCCACGTCCCCAGCAGGAAATTTTATGTTCCTCTTTAAGTGCAGGACTTTTGTTTTTGTTTTTGATGTTTTAAACATCTTTTTGATGTATCGCATATAGCATTTTATAGTGTAAATACCATATACAGCGATACACATGAAAAGTGTTAATTCATTAAAATAAATATTGCCATTTCCTGACATTTCTTCTAGTGACTTTGACAACTAGCAATTAGCTCTCTGTAGTAATGTTCTTTGCTTAATGCAATCACTGAAAATTGCCCTAATAGCGTAAGTTCCAGCACTAGCAGTGGAGTAAAGCAAACGTGTAATTTATCAAAGTAGTTTACTTCAAAAGCTGAAAGGTGCACATATACATACGTACCTGTGCATAGGTGCTACCTGCTCTTATGCGCATCCTTGTTCGGACATGCCGTGTTTGCACGCAGCGATGCACAAATAGCCGTTCTTATTTAAAGTATCCATATTCCCACTCGGTCGTTATGAACTTCATATTCCTTTGCATGTCCCAATTTTTTACTTTCAAAGGTCTCAATTTGGGGGTTTTACTGGGACACCGTGATTGTCGTACTGGTTGTGAGCAATGGCTCTAAGCTCAAATTTAAGTGGCACAATATTCCTTGCCCTGATTAGCACCCTGCTGCCTGACATAAGTAAATCAGATGTGCATTTTCTAACAAAAAAGCAACATCCATTGTTATTTGGAGCTGCATCTGAAAGATAATGAGAGTGCATTAATTCTATTCAGTTGAGAGGTTTATTCATTTACTATCTTCAGCGCTCATTATGTTTTGACAGTTGACACATATCTTACTGAATTTGAAATAGTTAATGTCGCTAATGGTAATTCATTTATTCTACGTCCAGCAGTAAAACAAACAGATTAGAACTGTTTAGGAGAAAACAAGAGTACTTAATTATGGCAACTGGAAATTTGGGGCCACGGAACCCATAAAAGCCATGGCTCAAAGGGGTTTTTTTATTGGGCTGTCAATGAAGATCTCCACAGACAGCCCACTAATCGTCAGCATAAAGGGATGCTGCATCTACATGTAAATATGTGCATAACCTGTTTTTATTGTGTGCACAAGCAGCTGCATGGATCACTACTGGTAATGTTTCAAGCACTGTCCCAGATCTGTAAGATCCCAGTGCAAATACAGCAAACCAAAACTGCAGAACCGGATGGTCTGCGACTTCCAATCTTTAAGAGCAATCATGCTCTTATAGAAGGTTTGAAAAAGATTAAATGGTCAGAGCTGTTATATTTTTCCAGAAAAATTAATGAAGACCGAAGCGCTGATAAGAAGGCATTCCCTGGGCTACTGGCTACTTTTTCTCCCATTTCAGAGTCTTCAAAAGACCACTGCAGATCTGCAGCAGACAAAGTAGAGCCTGAAGAACCTTATTGTAAGAACAAACCTACCTGATGGAAGGCCTGATATCCACACATGGGATTTTCCTTCCCTAACCCAATTCACTCAAATGTCAAAACCAGAAAAGGAAGCTCTCATGGGAACCTCAGTCAGTCAGGGTGATGACATTCTCTGATAAAGAGCTGTAAATTACTAGAGATTAAGAGATACTGTCCACAAAGGGAGGGTTAGAGCATGTAACCAAGTCCAAAGTGTGACTGGGGAAAAAGAAACACAGATTGCCAGGTTTAAAAACACCTAAACAAATGTTTAAAATTACTGCTGATTAACGACACTTCCTGACATTCAGTTCTGCAGTGATTACCAATATTTACTTGCTGTAGACGTATACGAGCACTCTGAATACCCTGATGCATTTTAATGCATACCACCACTACAATCTAGAAGTTAGTTTTGAAATAGAGGCCTAGGGAACCTTTTACTGCGATAAAAATGCTAATTACACCCACTTATTATAATAGCACAATTAACTTGTGCCACCAAAAGTATTTGAAGATATCTCTGGGAATAGAAGCTAGCGGAAACTGCGTACTATTTAATTTCTGTTACTTCATAAAAGCTCTTCTGTGCATTGAACACAAAGAAAACTGTGTGAATGGAAGAAGCACTAAACAGCATTTTTATACCTCACCAGCAACTCCTGGATGGAAAAAAAGCCAGCATAATAGCTTTCAGTCTGTCGGACTTTCTGTTATATCTCTGCACGTTATACGCAGGACTTCACGTACGCAGCTTCCATTGCTTTTCTGGAACTGTCTCGCAATTTATCCTTTGACAAAAACTGTATCCCACAATCTAAACTTCCATACTTCAAACATTTGGATTTTGATGTGCCCGCTACCTGAGAAACGGGAGCTTTCTACACTTCACACTGAATTTCTGCAAAGAACCTGAATCAGAGTAAAAAGTATGCCTATGTAGTACTTGATTTATTTATTATTTTTAAGGATGAAGATGAATAAATTGAAATTTTTTTTATCATATATGTAATAATGTAGCTGTAGCATCCATCATAAGCATTTTAGAAATACTTAGTCTAGGCTTTAGCTCAATGGAGTTACCTCAATTTACTGCTCCCATAAAGGGAAATAAGGTTCTTGGACAGGTTGCCTTACTAGGCACAGTATCAGCCTCTCGGTCAGAAAATATTTCCAAAAAAATCCCTGCTTCAAAAAAAATGGAAGAAAAGAAAAGGCTATTTTTTTTTTTTTTTAG
The DNA here is from genome assembly GCA_013400795.1 of Pluvianellus socialis. Lineage (NCBI taxonomy): Eukaryota > Metazoa > Chordata > Aves > Charadriiformes > Charadriidae > Pluvianellus > Pluvianellus socialis. The sequence goes on along the minus strand of VZTS01005626.1, from coordinate 88,493 downwards.
CAGCAACTGTAAAATTGAACTAAAATCCATAATTTAATGTATGTCTATGAGAGGATGGGGGTAATGCAAATGAAAAATCAACATACAGTGCTTTAAAATTGAAGAAAAGTAAAAAGAGTAAAAACAACTCACCGTTGATACGACGAATCATGACCTGTAATGACTCAGAACACTTTTTTTTTTTTACGAACTCTTAAATTCTGAAGTGCCAGACACTCATCTCAAAATACTAAAAGAAATAATAATTTGCTCTTTTTATGCAAAGGAATCCTCCTGTTGGAAACCGAACAGCGCCAACATGGTAACGTATGCCTGAATCTGCTCACAGCTTGAAACTAACAGCCGGAAGGAGATGAACTCAATGGTGCGTTAGATCCAGAGAATATATTCAGGTATACTTATGAGAAACAAATTTCACCAGGAAGAGTCAAAAAAGATCCAAATAGGTCAAATTATACACCCCGATAAACAAATTCTTAAGCACAAGCTTTTAAACAGTGGGAACTCAGGGGCCAGTCCAGTCTTTTTTTCCTTTATTTCCTGCAGCAAAAAAGTAATGTTTCTCCACAATCCAGATGTTACCAGAAGAACGAGTTACGGGCTTCTGGGCTTTACAGATGATTACCCGTAATCCCAAAACACTGCCTCTATACATTACTTGAATATTCTGATGCCCAGGCATTTTTCCTTCTTCCCCAAATACATTCACTTATGTTGACTTGCTATAGATGCACATATGCTCAAAAGAAGCCACCAACCCCTTTTAAATTGTTCCCTCCCTGAAATACTACCATACTTTTAGAATTCTTTTCTGTTCAGCAAAGAGCACCTTTGGAAGCTTTCAATTAGAAACCCAACTCCGTTTTTAAGCACCCGTTTTATTTTTTGAAGCATTACGTACTTGCAGGCCTCGATGATGTTGAAGCAGTGATACCGGATCCAAACGTGAGCTGCTTTTGAGGCGGAAACATGATGTTGGGGCTGGTCTGTTGGAGCGGTGCCCAGAGCTCACCACCTAGAGCCCACCGCACACGTCTCACCTGCAGCCGTCTGACCGAGCCCTTACGCAGCTCCAGGCTGTACAGCTGAACCCGACACGTGGCAAGGCAATCTCTTCTCCTCTTAGACCCCGCCATCACGAATCCTCTGCCTGTCCCCTCACCCCTGGCAGCCCAAACACCCTTCCCCATAGAACTGCACAGATCCAACAAAGCTTACGCCCTTCTAGCACCTCTCAAACCGCCGACTAGAGAAGTACAAATAGAAAAGAGACCAAGCCTAGGGAAAGGTGTGGAATTTGGGGTCAGAGGATGCTGAGTCAGGCGACCAGACACTGGCTTGCCATATATCACATACTTCAACCCCAATATTTTAGCAGGAATTGGCAGCACTTCAGGCTAGCAGCCCGTTGCAGGACTAGCGCTCCAACTACTGTGAAGCTGACTTCAGAATTAGCCAAAGATAAGCCTGTATTTCCCAAGGGAATGACCAAACCCAGCACAATGAGCAACCAGCCCAGTTCTCCGCAGACCTAAGTTCAAATGAGTTCTGAAATCTGTTCGGTTTTCCCGAGTCAGTGACACCTCTTAAGATTACATCACTCCTATCTCAGAAGACCTTTTTTTGAAAGAAATGAGGGTTTGAGTCGCTGATAATAATAATTCCAACATGAAATCCTGGGTTTAAGGGAAGAAACACAAAGAATTCTCTGATGGAGGGTAACTAAAACCGACCCTGGGAGCTGGCTGGTTACCTCCTGAAAAAGGCAGGAAACGCTGGGGAGAGATCAAAGTCCAGGAGCAGAGAAAAGGGAGCTGGTTCAGCTGCCTGCGAAGCACGGAGTCACCCGGAGAGGGCAAGTATCAGTTCTTTGTAATCCCTCTGACTAACAGAGGTGTGATCCTGACAGTGCCAGAGTCAACACCGACCTGACACACATTCGGGTTCCTCTGTGTTACGCTTTCTGCCAGGGATTTCCCCTTCTATAAATGCCGTGCTTTTTTCTAACAGTAAGTGGAGCACCTCGGAGTGTCAAAGCCAGGCTGCAGAGGCAGAAGAATGAACATTTCGCAGACATCCTCTCACAGGAAAGGTGAACGTACACAGGGATCGGATGCCTTGGGTTTAGCAGCAAAATTCTTCTGGGAATATTCCTAAATGGTATCAAACACAAAATTGACCTCACTTCTGGCTTTCACAGATGACTTTGTCCTGGACAAATACTGGATGAGAACAGTCTGGGGCATCAGGGGAAATGTTTTGTATCCTAAGACTGTTTCTCTCCAGCTTCTTTCTGTCTGGATCCTGGTACGTTCCAGCCTAATGGTGCTGGCTCAGAAGCAGCACAGCTGGAGTTAGCTCGGATAGCGGGCGCGAAGGGAACGGGGAGGTCAGGGCACAGGGACACCGACTCCAACCAGGTATACACAGCCCTGGGAATCCAGCTAGGGCTGTTAGACACAGCTGGGTGACAAGAACATTTAAGCTGTCTGGAAATACACTACTATTTCTAACCTGGAAAGGTCCTAGCAGCAGCCATAAAGGAGCAGGGACACAAACGGCCCGTGAAAATCAACAAGTTACGGGATGAAGAGGAGTATTTGGATGGCACTCCCAATGCCAAGACACTGGTGACAGGCAGGCAATCTGCCTCTGAAAACAGCACTCAGGCAGCTTTAGCTAAGGCAGAGGCACATCTGGTTTGTTACAAGGTTCTCTTTGCTATTTCCAGAGTTTTGGATGTGACTACCCTAATTTATCCTGTTCCTTTGTCTATGATTTTTTGAGGGGAGGAGGATGGAGGAGGGAGGAGAAAGGTAGTTTTGCAACTAAGCAGACCACGGTATTCTATTTTTAAATCTTGTCTCGTAGCACCCAACCCATTAGGGTCCCGAGTGGAGTTTTCAGACACTTAAAAATATGTGTGTGCATGTGAATATGTAGGTGAGTGTGTGTGTATGTGTATATACATGTGTATATATATACACAGATAAATATGTGTGTATAGTGACATTAATTAGCTTTAGTCAAGAGAGTGAGAAGAGAAAGAGAAGAACCTGGAAGTATTTTATTTTGATTGCACTAAACCAGGTTTTGTTTGGATTTAAACAGTTCCTTTATTCAAGAATGTAGCAGCTCCATTGTTTTTTATTTTCCTGTTTTCTCAAGATTCCTTCTCTACACTCCCTCTAGTGTTCTTAAGTTCCCTTGCATTTACTCACCCCTGCTGCATTCACTTAATATTTCACACAACATTAAGCTCGCTTTCCTTAGCCTTTCCATAACCTACAAGGGAATCACCGAAAGTTAGACTAACTTCTCTAAATATTTTTCTCCCTGCAGTGATTGAAGAAATACAGATTAACAGACAAAAAGAGACAGTAAAGTATAAAATTAATTCTGAAACAGCATTCTGTACTTTGTTGGTAGGTGAAGAGGAGGGCGTGTTGTTTAGAAAGGAGGAAGATTTTGTTTGCAACACCTTCAATGCAAGATTCATAGGTAAAGGACAAGGAGGAGAGTTGCACGAAAACACCACTTCTGTGGATCTCTTCCCGCTGCTCTTTCGAGTAAATACACAAATTCCCGTCAACACATTGATTACTTCAAGCATATGAAAGCAAGAAGTGAGTAAGAACTCGGCTTTCCTAGTCGTGCCCCCATCTCACGGGGTGCCCTGAGGGACAGCGATAACAGGTAGCTCTGTTGGCCTCATCCTTATGGTTCAACAAAAGAGAGAGAATGAAGGGGAGGCTGGACTATGTTCTTTAAAAAAAAAAAGGAAACAGAGATAAATAAATTCCCTCCAAAGCAACATTTCCAAGCAACTCTTGGGTTCTCCTCCATAACTGTAGTTTTAGTATCTATTTTACATTACTCCTGGCCACAACTGAAGAACAGAGAAGACCTAAGCAACTGTGGAAATGATGAAAAACTCTATTCCAGGGTGGTTTTTTTCCTAGGGTATTTTTGTATTGATTTAAAACTAAACTTTCTAGCAGCATTACAGACTCAAAACAAAAAAACTGCAACAAACCAAATATCAAAATGAAGCTGATGAGATTCTCCTACCTTGCCCCATCATCATGAAAGTAAAAATTTAAAACAAAAAGTAAGCAAGCTTTGCCACTAGTCATCTGTGAGCTCCTGAACACACTGCATTGAATACTTGGCATCACTTGCACTACATGACAGATATTTGCTACAAACTCTCGTTCTACGGATAATATACAAACCAAAATATTTGAATTGGATCAAAAGAAACATAATAAAAGAAAACAGATAAAAAGTTTTTTCAGACCAACCCATGAAAATGAATAACCTTTATCTGCAAATCTGATGATTTACCACAAATGGTACAGAAGTATGATGAGTGCTCAGTCACAAAAAATTTTGCTTCGACTAATGTTTCACAAGGATGTCAAATTAAAATTGGATATTTATGACAATTTTGTTCATATATCACCTATTCAAACCACTTCCAAAGGAGAATCTTCTCATTTTTCTTCCCCAAGATATCACAGTTGTCCCCTAGCCGTTGACCCACCTTTATATACCACAAGTATTGATTCTTGTCAGTCTATGCTTTTATACTGACATACTCAATGACATGTTTTAAAACATACAGAAAAAATGATCACACAATCTAATCAATTTCTGTTCAAAGACCATTTTTGATTAATAAAAGAAATGTACATTTGGAGGTCATAAATTTTAAAATTATGCTGTTATTCATGTTTGCTTCATTATTTTCCATGTAATTTACAACATCTAAATACCTGCTAAAGTTCAGTAATCTTGAATTCTTTAATCGTAACATAAAGATATCAAGTCTTGATTCTTACACCAAATTGGCACGTTCCAGCACTGGAAATCAGATGCACAAGTAGTGTTTCTACCACAACACTTTTGCTCCTAATTCCTTGTTATATGCAGTAAGCCTATATTAAATGCTTTATCATGCAGACTTACAGTGCTGTCAATATACGCTTCAGTCCATACTACATCATGCTCTTGGTCAATAACCTTTGGTCGGCTAAGAACATGGAGATATTCCATGACATTCTCTTGAACATCAGCTAAGGTAGAGATCTGAGTAAAAAACCCTGTGAAAACACACAATTCCAAGTTATAAACCAGACAGAACAAATTAAGGAAGACTGCAACATGGAGCATGATGTGCTTTATGTCTGTCGTGTTTTCTGCTTGTTTATTTCCAAAGAAGAAATGCAAAAAAGGAATGTTTCATACGAAGGAGCCTCAGACAGTAATAATTGCTGAAAACAGAAGTCCGCAAAACTTTTGGCCGGTCTTGAAGGACTGGGTTCCCAATATTGCAATGAACCACTGCACCGCCTGTCTTAAGCTCTCTGTTTCCAGAAAATTTTTGTTGTTTTACGGTAGTTTGGTGGGGTTTTTAAAATGCTGCATGCTTTAAAAGTTAGAACTGGTACTAATTTTGCAAAACAATGTCTCATCCCGTTTGACCAGTTTCAAGAAACATTAGAGATTAGAAGTACAATAACCAGAGTAGTTGCATGTGCTCTGAAACGCTCCTCCTTACAGCATGTAGCTAAACGGCAGGTAACAGCAATACGTTACTTACAAACGGCAGGTCACAGAAAAGCTAGACCACAACCAGAATTGGTTGGCTTAGTGATCACAGCTTTGTTAATCCTGTCAAACATCTCCTACAACCTGGCAGCACCGAGAGCAGCAGAGGTCGCAGCTACCTGCGCTGTCACCACTTCCCTTTCAGTGCTCACACGTCACGTATCCCCGTACACCACACACTTGGCATCTGGAGCCCACATCATGTACGGGTGGTGAAGGACTGACAAACTTCAAGGCTCTGCTTTCATCAGGCCTTATTTAAATGCATCACTTCCTCTTCATACACCTCCCTTTCTCTAATGAGAGAAGACAAATAGGGAATTTTCACGAAAGAGGCCTCGCGACAATTTTAGTCTTTTGACAAGATCACAACTTCTGTGGAGCTGGAATATTAAGCTTCAGCAGGAAACACGGCAGCTGCAAAGAACTTCTGAGCTGTGTTTATTACAGACAGGGCCAATTTTGGCAAGACTGCAAGGGTGCTCTGTAGGCTGAATATTAGAACGTTCTGATTCAAGATACCTGCTAATTCTTCATGCAGTACCAAGCTGATGCTTCTACGTACACACATTTCATCTATGTATTAATGAAGACACAGCAAAAGAACAGACTTTATAGCAGAGATCTATAAAATGAAATGAGTCATAGTAGTAGCTTAATGTATATTTTCAACTTAATAAGAACAAGGAGAGGTGGTTGCTTTTGTTTTACAAAGCTGATTTTATTATACTATGATCTCAAGTATTCCTAGTGTACTATTCAAACGGTTCAAATATTCGATATTCTGCTGAAGAAATTTTATTTATTTGATTTTTTCCCTCCTATTAAGTCCAGTATTGCGTGAGGACATTAGCTGACTACTACATATGCTATCAAGGTTTAACCCTTGCTTCAAAACAGGGCTATCTTTTGTCTAAGGTTTTGAAAGCTCTTTCAGTCATAGAGTAAAATGATTCACATAAATTTAATTAGGAAATCTGTAACTGAGAAAGTGGAATTCTATGTATAGGGTGGGAAAAAAGGAAAGTTGTAGTGTACTTTCAGGAACTGTTGGCTTAGAACACTTAGGGGAAAAAGCTATGTGTAGGCTACTCTTTGGGAAATGCTGCCTGCTCCAGTTTTGGGACTGCTGAGTCTCCAATGTCAAAGTACGGATTTCTCACACCTGTGAATAATAAGGGACACTTCATCGTCTGGTCCTTTTAATTTGGTGTAAATACCAATATATAGTCAAAATATGATTCTTTGCCTATATGAACCATTCACACAGAGAACCTCATAAATGATACAGATACACGTACGTACATGTACGTACATACTGTGGTTTCTAATGCTTTTCATCAAGGATTCAAACACTTCAGAACTGCGTGGATCGCTCATTTCACAGGCGATGATCTGCATTTTCCTAAAGCAGTCCAGAGTGCCTGAATTTTGGTACGTCTCATTTCAGAAAGCTTAAAAGAGAACCAATATTCAGAAGCCATGTTCAGCACTGCTCACGTGCTTCAAAAGCACAAGCCGCGCAGAAAGTCAGAAAAATTAAACAGAAGCACAAATAGCTTGATCAGCCTCTGGCCTTTATTCCTCCATCTTAGACTAGTGCATAACAGCTGTGAGTGAGAACTAAGACACTAAAAGGAAGGAGCACACAAACTCTGCTCATTTCTCTGTAGGACACTTAAAGCAGGGGACCTCCACGTGCATCCATCTCTGCTCACCAAACACATGCAGAAATTTTTAGTTGTCCTTAAAGAGCAGACTTAGTCGCTGCTTTGTTTCAGTGTTTTCTATGCAATCTCACACCACCATTCCAATGCTATTTACTATTTACTGTGTCGAGCTCATGTACTTTTCAGTGCACGTTATGCCAGTACTTGCCCTTCTCTTACAACAGTGTGAAAAACGACAGTTGGAGCAGCAGTTTACTCACACTGAGTAGTGTACAGCGAGTAACAGCGTAACACCTGCACTTAAACACTATATATATATAAGCCTATAAAATAATGCCTGAAAAGTCAGAGGAGTAACTTTGAAAAAATTTGCATTGTATCTAAGGTGATACAAATGTCGTCTTTCATCAAGAGAAATTTTCTTACCCATACAGGTTGAAGTCACAATTACGTAACACTTTTTAGCATCCTACTTCATTAAAATCAAAACCTTAAAGACATTTAAAGACTGGTTTAAGAAGCTCCTGGATGTCTATGTCTGGGAAATTCTCTCATCACAGCCTACAATTTACCTTTGAGATAAAGAATACCTTGCTGTAAAATGAGCATGCGTTCTGATTGCCTCCTGAAGTGTTTTTATGTCAGTTTTTCATGGGAAAAAATTTAACCAGATTAGTCAAAAAAAAGGAAAAAGAAAAAGAGAGAAAGAGAAAGGCAGCGTGTTAGAGAATTTATTCCTTTTAATCAGGTTGCCTCAAATAACTGAGTTTAGTAAAATGTAAAAATTGCTGCTAAAGATGTTTACAAGACTTAGATGAAGATGGTGTCATAAGATGCAACCATATGGATTTTCTCTAGGTTTTTTTAAAACATGATCTCAGGGTGGGTTTCATCTGTGATTTTTGGGAGGAGTTCCTTTCTTGTATTGAAGATTTTCTGTTTTATGTCCTTATAAATATGAGGGTTTTATAGCTCACATTAGAAAAATCTACAAATGATTTCACAGTTTTCATAACCCATGTAACATGAACGATTACCTATCTTTTGTGAATTTATGGCTCATCTATTTACTTCGTTTCTACAAAAAGTTGCTTTCCTTAAGCTTCAGCTTTCTTTACAACAAAGTGAAAGGAATTGCAAAAGCTACGTGAACGATATTTCCCGTATTTCCAATGCTCGTTGTACTGTTTATTTTTTGATCATCTTCTAATGGGAAAACTCTACCCAAAGTTACCATATTACAGCTAGGGACAGCATTAGGCAACGTTCGTAGTTCATTTTCACTGTATATTTTGACCTTTTGACGATTCACATGTTTGTAGCCATGTCTACCAAATGCCAAGCCTCACAAGAATTAGCTTCCTACACTGCTAAATTTATGTCTTATCTAGAAATGGGAGGTACCCCATGGATTTGGAAACCCTACTCTTCCCTATGCTGAGGTTTAATCAGCAGGTAGGGACGTGCTCTGCGGTCCCTGAGCACAGCTGCTGAGGCCAGGGAAGGAAGAGCAGTAAACCCGTGCTTAAATTTTTGCATTCTCACACCTGCTTCTCAGCTCCCTGGTGTGTGAGTTATGCCACCTTGGAGCCCCTTACAGTCACAGCTACTTTTTTTTCCTCCCCAGCAGGAAAAAATTCCTGAAGGAAATGGGTAAGATTTGCTAACGACAAGCGTGAGATGCGTATAATACTGTGGTTAAAGACAGACATTTATGCTCTGCGAGCGGCCTGCCTTTCCAAATCACACAGTCCTCGCAGTGTTTTTGCATGGCTTGTTTTTTTCTCTAAAATGTCCGCTCTTAGACTCGTGTAACTTTTCAAAATGCCTCGAACGGATTTTTACGTGGAACGCAGTGCTTTTCATTCTCTGGACACCGTGCAAAGTAGATGCAATATTCTTCCAACTAATAAAAGAACAGAATTTTAAAATCCTCTTTGCGCAGTGACCGAGGAGGGAATTCATTGTTTCTCTGCAGCTGTAAAACTCCCACGGAGACTCTTCCCCCCCCGGCCCCCCACCTAAGAGGCCTCTCCAGCAGGTGAAGAGCATCCGTCACTGGCTGCCTGCCACCCCCCCAGAGCCCACGCGCACGAGGTGCCGGGGTCATGCCGTAACGGGAAGGGATGTGACTGGGGCTTCCTCTGCTCTCACAATAGTCTATGAACGGCTCCAGCTGGGGCACAACCCGCCCCGGGCTGATCCGTCCTCTGCAGGAGAGGAGAGCCGCTGCCGGACCTCCGCCTTGTCCCTGCACGGCTCCCCCAGCCTCTGCTCCCCGGTACCGAGGAGTCCTCTCCTTTGCCATCGTTTTACAACACGCCCACCACAGCCACGAGCCGTAATAAAAAGTTTTAATAATAATAATAATTAAAACAGACACCTCTTTTTAAAGTTTTTTAAAGTTTTTTCAAATTCTACCGGGGGAAAAAAAAAGTTTAATCCCGGTTGTTTTGTTAGTAACGCGCTAACTCCCGCCTTTATCTTTACAGCTTCCTGCTGGACATGACTGCTGAGGGCAAGGCAGTGCCTGGCACGTGCATGCTAAGCTCTAGAAACTTCCACCTTCGCTCACTTCAGAATCTCAGTAAATCTTTATTCTCTCCCTTCCTGCGCTTACGATACAGAAGAGTAAATCACTGCAAATTTCACAGAATGCTCCAGAGGGACTTCAGGGTTCTTGAATGTTTTAATGTATTTACAATGGTTTGGTGTTTCGCTTCATTAAGCCAAGTCCCTCTAGATATGCCCTACTTATACATAAAAACGTAACGGCAAAACACGCTCGGGGTTTTTCAAGGTTTCGCCGTCACAACCCAGAAGCTGCAGAAGTTTTGCAAGGTGGTATGAATTTCCCCTGCGAGCCGCTGGGCAGGAAAGGACTGCTGTCCACAGCCCAGGCAGCTGGAAACCCTGCCAACAGCCTTCATCCACCTTGTGCTTCCAAGCGGAAAATCACTGCAAGGAAAATTGCTTTGGGGGTCACTGACCTTCAGTGACAACACCACACTTTGGGCCACCCCTGCAAGCAGCGAACTGCAGTCCAGGCGTGCGGCCAGCCTTTAGCCCAGCTTCACTACAGCCCTCGTCTGCTGCGCCGCGCTCCTTCAGCGCGCGGAAAGGAAACGGACGGGCCGCAGCTGAGAACTCCCAAGAAAAAAAAAGATCTAAATCCATACCGTCTGGCATAACGGCTGATGCTGTTTCCAATTGCGACTTCCAAAGCCATAAAAAAGTATCTAATTACTGATTAGAGGTAGAAGATTTTTGCATTTTAAGCCATCAGAGAGCAGGTATTGTAACTATTAAATCGAGAGAAAAAATTATAGAAGGAACCGTCATTAAACTGTTCAGTTGATTCATATGAGTAAGATTCTGACTCAAAGCAACACGGCTCTGAAAAGAACAAAGTAGTCCTGAAGAATGACAAAGGTGACCACTTTTCTCCCTCTGGGAATGAGGAAGACGTGGACCAGATGATCTGCTAAGGCAGTCTCTATTGTCTGGTCCTAATTTCTGAGTTGCTGTACTTAGATCTTTATGAATCTGTAGAGCTGGGCTAAAAAGCTAAAAGATTTTGTTGATTAAATTGTCTTCAAAAAGATGCTTCAAAGGATTCTTATACTATTATTTAAACTAAATTATGGTGTAATATTAGCTGATTAAGACAAGACTTCAAACTGAGTAATTTCCATCAGCTGGACATAACAGTAGTTAAAGAAATAATGACTAAATGGATAGCACCTGATGCAATTCATCATAATGTAATGCGGCACAAAGGAAAAAAACCTTTTTTTTTTCCTCCAAGAGGAAAGGAAAAGGAAAAACCTGAAGATTAATTGGGGTATTTTGGTTTTTTCTGAACTGCTCTTACTTATATTAGTCAACGCTTTTACTGTAGCATCTCAGCATCTTCCGTGGTTTAATGCTCCTTCCTTAAAGAAAATAAAAGTGTTTTTTTAATTACACTGTCAGTTCCTCAAGGGACGGGATGTCTGGTGTTTTAGACGCTGTGCCTAACTCAACAGGACTTGCACCCAGTGTTCTTAGGGACCAAACTAACTCTTGAGTAATAAAGCTATAATAGAACAAATGCTTTGAAACTAACTTTGTTCTCCAAACAAAAATTTAAGATTGCGTAGTTTAAAAACTTCATACACATTTTAAGAAAGAATACATTTCAAATTGGTCTTTTGCTTTTTAAATTGTATGCAACAAAGTAAATAAGTCTTTTCCTTTCCTGGAAAAAAACCCCACACCCTCTCCGATTAGTTGTCAGCGACACCGTATCTGTAGACGGGTCAGATACGCAGGAAGGCTCAGTAATAGGGTTTTGAAAATAAGGCTTTCACAGTTGCAGGTTTACTGACCTTTGTTAGCACAGGCCATCCACTTCAGGTTATCAGCAAAAGCAGCTTCTCTTCCAATCAGATATGTAAAAATACGAACCTGAAAGTGCAGTGTGAAAGACAAAGTCAATTAATACTGCATTTAAAACTGAGACAGCGAACTTCAGATACAGATGTGTCATTCACAGGGACAGACCCTTTTTACGAAAGTATTTCAGGTTGAATGGCACAGGAGGTTAAAAGAAAAAAGAAAATCTCTGCCAGGAACGTCTTCATGACAAAATGTGGCTATTGTTCTATGTAATAGAGTGGCTGATCTCTTGGGATGTTTTTAATATCTGACATTTAACTAAAGTTATGGTTAAAGCGTAAATGAGAATAGACTAAAACCGTTGGAGCACAAGGCAAAACTGCACGTTTCAGACAAATTCGTTCTGCACTTACAAAATCAGAAAAGCGCTATGGGGTGGCATGGAGGCACTTAATTAGCAAATACTTCTGTAGATAAAGGGTCTGAAACAGCAGGCAGGCAAATTACCCTCCGTTTTCAAGGTTCATGTGACACAGTGTCTGTGTCAACTTCGACACAGGTACCCGCGGGTGGCACTTGTTCTGTCAAGGGATAAACTGCAGAGCCAGGAGCAGGGTGCCCCCTTCCCCAGACAGAAATACCTGTGCAAAAAGCTGTGCAGCTGGTCTGCGCCTGTGCGCACACAGACATACACACAGCCCAGGAACCCTAGAAAACTCCTGCTTTCCTTAAAATTCTGCCCAGATAAAACTTCTTGGCAGAGAAGAAGGGCTTATTTTGGAAACACTGGATGCAGGGTAGGTCTTGATAGATGCTAAATGATAACACTTGTTTGCCTGGACTTCACAGTTCCATGTTATAATGCTTATATCCAAAACTGCGTTTCTGAGCAGCTTCAGACAGCTGCCAATTAGAAAGCAAAGAAAAACTTCCGGTGGAATATTTCTGTCTTTACTACATCGTTTTCACAGTTTTTTTCTTATCAGTTAGAGATAGATGCAGGGTTGCACTGTTTTACAAGGCTTGAAAACAGCTGCAGATTTGTCCTCACAACAGACCGATGACAGCATTTTCTACCTCATACCTTCTGCTCTCATCCCTCATTCCACACGTGGGAAGCGACAGCAAACGCAACTGAGTGTGGTTTAGCTGGATAAACAGGGAATGGGAAAGGAGCATCTTGTCCAGAGCTTCCTCTGCTTCCCTAGCCCGGTCTGCACGGCTCTCGCAGCCCCGCGGTTCAGGCTGGCTCTGTGACCCCAGCGCCGTCCTGGTCCGTTTGGAAACCCCACACGGCTCCACACCTTCTTCATCTGACACAGCTGGCTACGACGGAGCGTGGTGAGCCCCACTTGATCTGACTAGGCTCCCAGCAGAGAACTGGGAGCAGCACCTGACCCCTGCAGCTAAAGCCAATATTCTGCCCGCGGGAGCCTTTGCCACGAGAAGGCTTATGTCTCTCGTTCCACCTGCCTGAACTTCCACAACCATCTTCCCATTCCCTAGTGATCTGTCCAGGCAAAAGAGGCCAAGTGCACACTGGGCCATATTAGCAAGATGAATACAAGGTGATTATTTCCCCCTATTCCACTGTAAGACTAGATCTGGAGCGCCAAGCTCGGTTTTGGAGTCCCTCATACAAGACAGACTCTTCTTGAAGGTCTCTAAGAGGACAACACAGCAAAGGTCAAAAGTCAGAAGAAGGTCCTAAACAATTCTGGTTTCATATAAGGAAAAACATTTTTATCACAAGAGCAATAAAACGTTGAAACCACTGCTGAGAGATGCTGCAGAACCTGCCTCCGGACAGACACTCAACATTGGAGCAGCCAAGTCTCTGAGGAGCCTCATCTAACGTCACCTGCGCTGAGCAGGGGGTGGGACAGGATAATCTTCAGAGGTCCCATTCTATGAAATTAGCAATATTTTACACAAAAGATTAAAAATGCCACTGCTTTTCTTACAGAATAACTTGTTCTGCATTTTGTGTAAGAGAAAATAAGTAGATTAAGTTAGAACTGGAAATTGACAATTTGTAGCTGCAAACATGGTGCTATCATTCTGTATGAGAAAGAAAATGACGAACTCCATACTGTAACACTAAAAATGGCAACTAAACCAACATCAGATCCTTTTATCTTTTTATCTGTCTACTTAATAGAATCATCATTACGCACACTTTTTACAGAAACTCTGTTATCGTTATTAAAACGCTGTACACAACAAAATATGCTCCAGAACACTTTATTCAATAGCTAATTGGATCTCACATTCACAAAATAGACATGCTTAAATTATACAGAAAGCTAATTACACAGAAATGTCACGATGTGAGACATTTATGAAGACCTCCGATTTAATTCATTTGCAACTAAAGAAAAAGAATGATAAAATTAAAATTTCTTACAGTTTTTTTCAGTTAGCTCTTTTTTCTCATTTTCTTAATGGACAGATCCTGTTTCTAGGCAGACACAGTGTTTTGCATTATTATCCTGCCTAGAAATCAGATTTCAATCACAAAACCTTTCCCAGTCTTTCAAAGATAAAATGTACGTAGAACTCAATCATGATTTATATCGTTTAAAAAGTATACACACTGAATCTGCAGTGTTATTAATTAGTATGACTCAAACAATATGCACAATCCTACTCTGACTCAAAAGAACGCAGCGTTAAATAAAAGAATGCTACTTTTATGCTTTGTTGATGGCTACCAAAAACATTAATAAAGAAAATCTTTATTCTCTGAATGCATGTGGAAGGGCACAGTGAAATTTATACCATCAAAATAGAGCATAAATCACTGTCACAGTTTATCTTCCTGAAAACGATGCTCGAATATAGCCCATGATGAGACTGAATACATCCGAGAGATTTACATTTAAAGATCTGCTTTAATCTAGAAAGAATCAAACTACCCTGTGTTCCTAATAAAAGGAGACTAGCCTTATCTAAAAGGATGAGCAATAAGCATGATAATATGCCTAGGTAGCAAACAGACTGCATTAAACCTACAAAAAATGAAATTGCAACAAGTCAGTATCACAGATCATCACGAGGAATGGGCTGCTTCTGTGATACTGCTGCAAGGATTTTAATTACTCTTCTCTGAGTACATTTTATACGTATAGTTGACTTGGTACCTGCAGTTTCACTAGAAAAATATTTTAAGCATCATAGAAAATACTGCTAGTTCTTTGGCACTACTTGAAATAATAAAAATAAAAATAAACTTAATTCACTGTAACCTTGCAGTGAGCAACATTCATGAGTGCCTGACCATTCACTGTACCAGTAATTCTACAAAACATATGCTTGCCATATGACTGTCTGATTTCAGATATCACAGAAATAGGTAACAAATGACTAGAATTGAAACTTGCCTGAACAAGTCTGCATTCTAAATCCCATTTTTCAAACGAAATTTGGATCTACATACCTCTTTTGTACTAGCTTTACTCTTCTGGATAGGCATTGTAGGTAATAATTCTAGATATGCTGGTACCATGCATGATATAATACCAATAAACAGGGACAAAGTTACTGTGGTCATATACCTGTCTTCTGCATCTACATAAAAATACAACTAAGTCAATATTATAGAAATGCTACATTAATTTAGCAGGAGAAGTTCAAATTACTTCACCTTCTGCACGTGGGCAAGATGTAAGCGGTGGCGGGCTACGTATGGCACATCAGTTACCACTGAAATTGTCATTGTGAATTGACTAGCTATTCAGTATCACATTTAATATCCATCCATATTCTCAGATACCATGTAACATAAATGTTATTAGGTAAAAACTGTTAACGGCAACCATCGACTTTTCTTCTTTGTATATCTAAAGTAACTGAACGGAGAGTGTGTCAGAGCAGTTCTGCTCTGCAGAATGACTGCATGAAATGTCTATTTTATAAACACATGCAGTGCTGAGGCATATGTTTGAAATCTCTATAATTTATAATAGATGAGGAAGTATCAAGCGTGTCTCATTCTGTGGTTTCTACTGGACCTTAAAGAAAATAACACAACAGAAACGATGAGCTTTAATAAGTGTATTCACTATACGCATGCACACACACACACTGATACGCCTATACCAGTATCTTATGGCACAACACTTGGTGCTAGGACACTAAAAATTCTTTGGAACCTGTATGAAGTGAACATTTTCATCAAGGCAGACTGAATAAATTCAAAGTTGCTACGGGCCATTCCCACAAGATCCAGTAACAACATTTACATAGTCTACATATGCTCTGGCTAACTGAGTAGAAGCCAAATGAGAAAAACACCTTTCAATATCCAAGCGCTGTGACTGAATCAAGAGACCATTTTCATCTGAGAAGGAATCTGCATCAGAGGGTAGAAGCACCTCTCCTGGCAAAAAACGTGACAGAAAGAGAACCCTGCAGTTCTGGGTAATTTTGAAAGCTTTGTAAGGTATTTGGGAGGGATACCTGAATCTAGCTATTTTCAATGTCTGATCTGTAAAATATGGTATCAACCGTATTAAGGCTTAACACGAACTGTTAGATGTAGAGAAAGGAAATATCCTCAGGCAGAAGTACTAGTTTTAAATTGTTACATCCTATCTACAAAACTGAAAATTGTAGACGTTATCTTCTCTGAATGCAAAGCAAAGCTTACTCTAGAGCAAAAACTTTCACCTTTGAAATTATATTTGCTATTCCCGCACAGCATCCTACAGCTGCACCATAGACTACTAAGTTTTTAAGCCAATCTTCACAGCAAATAGAGTAAAAACTCCACCGTAACATTACAGAAACTAAAAGGACAGCGGAACCAGATTCTTCAATAGAGCTTGTGACTTTCTCACTTCATATTTTTCTATATTTTTCTAAAGTGGGTGTTGAATAGCAAAGAATACCATTTGAGATTGATGTATTTTAATTATCTTTAAAGCAGCAGCTGTAGAAACCTTGTTATTATGTCTCATTCCTGACCTCGAAGGATCACCTCTGGGAAAGAGCACTCCATCCGTTCAGTTACTGGTCGGACCGAAGGATTGCTGCATAAGCTTAAATGCTTCTGAACTGTAGAATCAGATTCATATTAAGCAGCAATCTAATTCAGCAGTGCATTTTATGGCGGTCAGCTTCTACGTGCAATATTGAGGATTCTGGTGCAAACCACGAGTCCGTAGCGAGCTAGTGAGAAGCAGCAGAGCCTGCCAACAGTCGGCACAAGCTGCGTGGGTAACGGCTCCCGTGTACGCGGCAGAATTCAATGACTCCATGGCATTGAACCACCACGCTCAGTAGCGTTCAGACAAAACTGGACACAAATCTTACACTGAACAAAATACTTTAACCAACAGTAGACATTTAATTGCATATATTATCATTATTTTTAACTTGCTTGCTTTCTGGCTTTCCAGTCTCTCTGTTTTATACTCCTGTTGCCTTAGCTAGGCACAGACCGTGGTTTGGATCACGCAGCTGGTTTGCTCTTTATTCTTTGTTGCGTCCCCTCAAATTTTGAAAAATAAGAGAGCACTGTTAACAATTTTCTTGCTTTTACAGCCAGAGAATATTCTGAAGTTTGAACCTTTAAACTCTGGACAGACAGCTTATATAAAATCTCAGAGATGCATACACTCAACCATTAGTGAGGAAACCTAAGAATGATGATTTAAATGACAGCTATTTTCAGTGCTAACCACTTCATCTGAAATATCCACTTAACAGTTTCATCCATTATGCATGGACTAATCTGCAATCCCTGAACTGTCCTCACCTCCCAAACTTCATTTAACTAGCAGCACAGCGAAGAGAACAGGGACCTTCTTCTATCTATGTTAAGCAAGACGAGTCAACCTGCAAGATTCTACACACTGGAACTGTGAAGTCACATCTTCATGCCAAACAGCTGGTAAAACAGTATTTCCAGAAACTTGAAATACAATGTGGGAGGGAAAATGGGACTTCTGCTTGCAGCTGACAGTGCAGACCTCTATTTGCAGCTGCAAACTATTTCACGGACACCTTCAGCAAAATAGTCTTTCCCTTCTGGCTCAGCGAGAAATAAAAATAGTCCTGTGGCAAGAGCTATGGAATTCAAGTTATAAGTGGGATATAGGGATGAAATTCAAGTTCCCATATTTGTAAGTTATGGTGATCCAGGAACACCCCAGTCGGTTTCTCCATAGATGGGTGAATGGACGGATTGGGAACAATGGGTCAATGTGAGACTAAGAGGTTGCCTGGACTCCTCAGTGGCCTCACCATAAAGAGTTGGCTTAATTGTTACCGGAGCTCTCGAGGTGGGAATTTGGGACAGTCCTCGAGGTCTTCCCAGGCAACTCATGCTATGGCCAGACCACCTGATAGGCACTACTTGTAGACTTCAAAGTGCTAATTAGCTACTTGGTTGGAGAATCGGGCCATTCCAGGGACTTCTTCAGGGGCAATTCCTGCGGTATTGATCAAACTGTATAGAGAAAAGATACTTGTAGAGTATCATAGTAGAAAGCCTGAGGAGCAGCCATGTAGGAGAGTCTTTTGAACTTACTTAAGATAGTTAGGAAACGTTTTGTACATAATTTAAGATAGTAAGTAGCAATGACTCATTCCTGTGCTGGAGTAGTGATATACGACCACAGGCCAGCTGGAAATAAAGATTCAGCAGAACAGCAGTCCAGAGCACCTCGCCCAGTACAGCTGAAGACACCGTTGCAAGGGTCCTTATCATCGAGACAGTATGTGACCATCCTGCTCAAGATGCTGGATTCCTCACGTGAGTATTACCCTACCCAAAGACCCCACAAACAGCTGAACGTTCTGGTCTTTGCAACAGTCTCCATGGTGCACTGATTAAAGCACTTTGATTCTTTGATTTTAATTTGATCAACAGCAAAAACAATGACAGTAGGAGCGTAGGAGACCAGAGCTGGTCTAGGTTTGACTTACATGCAGTAATTCAAGATTCACAAAAGCAATTCTCTAATTGCCTGAATTTTGTGATCCTAATAATGAAAAAGGCTGCCATTTGCCAATATGCCTTAACATATTTTAACCTGTGCTGCCTACTGTCATCTGAAAAGTGAAAATGGGCAATCAGGAAAAATCAACTCATTTTTGTATTGACATTTGTTTTCCTACTCTGCCTAAACATATTAGTGGTTATCTAAAAGTCACTGAACATTTGCACAGGTTAATATATCAAAGAAAAAAAAAAAGAAGTGTTTGTTCATCTGTGATTAAAAGTAGAGCAGAATGATTAATAATTTTCATTATGAGCTGGTGCCACTCCTCTGAATACAACCTCAGAGCTACATCCTCAAAGTCTGTTCACTCTGTTTGAATATGACTAAGAGAGCACATAGGAAGAATACAGGGAAATTTAACAGAGCTGAAGGTGAAAAGAAAAATGTTAATTTTGAAATTATCATGTGTATCCTTTACAGGCAGATCCATTTTTCTACTCAGAAAAATAACATTAGGGAAGTTCCCCATTCCTTCAAAGTCCATCAAGATGTAAAACAATTAAATGGGGGGAAGGGGGGAAAGGCAAAAGTTAACTTTACACGCTGTCATTTTTGGTGGCAGAATTGACAATTACATCACATTCTAATTTGCCAGGCTTAACTTCTGATTCTATGCCTTTGCTATTTCAGTTTTACATTTTAAATTACTCGCCTCTTCAGCTTCTCTTTCCATTGATTATTAATTTTTCATACTCCACTTCTTTCCCTTTGTTATAGTGGAAGTATTCTTAAAATTAGTTACCCAGGATAAATTTACACACTATTCATTCTTTCAGACTCAGTAACTGGATTCTACTCCTTGGGGTCCTGCTGTTTTATAGTTTTCTGACATCTTTTTTTAGGTTCAAACTCCAAAAGCAAGTAACCTAAACTTGCTTCCAAATTTAGAAAAGGCTTGAGGTTTTATTTCCGCTTCCACTGCTTCTCTCCCAACATTACACTGTGCCTGTTGCCACTTCGAGTTTGGTCTTCAATATCACTCCTTACATAATATCATCCTCCTGTTCTCTCTCCAGCACCCTTTTGTACAGTTCTACCTTGGAAGACACCAAAAGGAAAAGGGAAAATTGATGCTGCAGTTGGTCCCTGTGTTAAGGAGATGGCATCACCCCACCACACTTCCCTGTGAGGAACAGTCTGGGTGCAGTTATGAAGGTTTTTGAGTGTCCTACTGGATCCATTCATCAAGATCAGTAAGATCACATTCAAAACATCTGAACACGCTACAGGTCTTTGCACAGGTAACCTTTCCAAATCTGAAAAGGGAAAAATGTCGAGTTTGTAAAATGGATCAATTTTTGAGATGTGTTAGAGCTTCTAACGTTAACCTGCACACATGCAAAGAAATCTGAACATAATACACTGGAGTACACTTGGAATTCATGTATCTCGGCTGTTGCAGAGGGCGTAACACACAGGGCAATGAACAGGCATGCGAAAAGAGCAGTAGAAGTACAAGGTCACTCTAGAAACTTCACCTTATCTCTGACTGTCTTCATACCTTTTCCAATTTTAGTCCTTTTTTTTATGATGAAGTGGTGGAAAAATGCATTAAGGATCTATCTGCACTGTTAGCAGGAAGTTCCATTAAGACAATGCTTTAAATGAGCACACAAAATTCTACTGATGAGGGCCACAAAGCTCTGTGATCCAACACGAGATACCACTACTACGGTATCTTCTACCTATTAGAGACCTTTACCCTAGGAGGTGCTGAAAGACTCAACTTACACTGCAGGCAGTGCAAGGAAGCCACGAAATTGAACCCATTACCTCATGAAATCGAATCCTTAAACATTAAGTTACTCACTAAAAGGTTCTTCATTGTTAATTTTTCTCCTGTAGTATTTAAAATACCTCTTTTGGAGAAGTTCGCATTTACACATTTCCTCGTGTTTGCTCCCTCCTGCAATTGCACACTGTACCCAGACAATTTTGTAACAGTGCTTTCTATTACAGTGACATCCAAAACACTATGGATTGTACCCTAAATACTGATGGGACAGTTAATGGAAACAAACCCCACATAACTAATAGGTCTATTTAACCAGAAAACAAGATCTTGTAAGCAAAAACAGGAATTAAGAAAAACAATCTGTCGTGATCATCAAGCAGCTGCGCCCTGCTTTCCCAAACATCCGCATCCCCAGCAGCTCTCTGTATAGACCTGCCTCAGAAGATATGGGCAGGAAAAAGGGAAGCTGATGCTGCAGTTAATCCCTTGTGGGCAGAGGACAGCATTCCTGTGTCCCACTTGCCTGTGAAGAGCATTTCTAGAGCTACGCTCTAGGTCTAGGGCTGCTGAGGGTCACTTTGAGAAAAGCCAAATGAGCTACGTTTTACATGAGACATTGATATGACATTGATTTACATGAGACAAGGATATTTCCTCTAGCACTGAAAATGTCTTGGTACCTTTTGATTTACAGAAAATTATTATGCAACGCAAGATTGATGAAGAATAATTTCCAACCGTCGAAATTCACCCAATACATTAGGAATACTGTTAGCAGAGGAGAAGGAGATTATGCTCTTTTACAGTGTGCAAGGACAGAGCAGGCGATGAGAAAGTGTCCAACACCACATTAGCACAAGGCCTATTGCTCCCCTAAGGGAGTTTGATGGTTGACGTCGTTCTGAAAGGAACAAAACATCTCAGGCCTTTTACATGGGACACAAGTTCTAGCTGTTTTATACATCCTGAATTCTTGGTCACAGAGAACTGAGCAACATCAGCTCCCTCCCAGGCAGAGGAGCTTCAAATGGCACAGAAAAAGTTTATCAGTAAAGAATCAGATAAAGAACTCTATGTGAAGATTTGGCAGAGCAAATAGGTTGCATTAAATAACCATTTAAGATTTGTCATTTAACAGCAAAACAAAAAAGACCACAAAATAGGTCCAAGAAGCACCTAATACTTTCTAGCTTATCTTTCCTGCTTAGCGTGCAGCATATATTAATCATGTTAAATAAGCAACCAATAGTGTAAAGATTGTAATACAACAGTTTGTATCTTGAATGTACCGAATTCTTCATAGCAGTTTAACAGTTAATTCAGCAAATAAAATTTTCAGATTTTGAGGATATTAAACTTTTGGGTTGAGACCATGTCTAGAAAATGACATCCCAGGGACTCCTTTTCAAAAAATTATTATTACTTGAACAAAACAAACAAAAAAACCCACAAAAAAATGAGATTCCCAAAACCCAACTTTGTTACCTTCACTGTAACTTTTACTTTCAACACAAGATAAAATATTTCTCCCACCTTTACAAATTACTTTGAGACCAATGGGTTGTGTGTTATCAATATTTCAGATATATCTATACAGTGCCAATAAAATCTTTATGCGGCACCTCCGAATATCATGTATATACCACAAACTTTTACTGAAGAACTACTTTTTATATCCTTCCATCGGTAAAGCCAGCCATGTTACAAGAAGTTCAACTCTATGGGGTATAGAGGGAGAGGAAAATTTTAACTCTTACTTTTTTAACTTTCAAAAATTACCTGACGTCAGTTTTCCATCATAACAACATTGCTATTTCAAAGTAAAATATGGTGCATTTTACTGGGGTTAGGAACAAGTTCTGTGCTCTCATCTGAAACGCTAAAGAAATTTGTGTTTCCAGTCCTGATGTGGGAGATTCCAGATCAGTCATTACAAACCATCAACAGCCAAGCCGAGACGAACTAATTTAGGGATAATTCAACTGTACCCATATTACTGCCATTCTTCAAAATGTTGGTGGATTTGCTGAGGTGCAGAACAAATATTTTCTTCCTTAGATGCAAACCAGCAGCCTAAACAAATTAATTTGTCTGGATGCAGAGGAGGGGAAGGGATTTGAGCAGAAACAGTGACATAACCAACTTTCTTGGATCTAAATGAAGCTTCTGTGGAAAAAGCAGGCTCACGCAATTTCTGCTACTACGCTGCTTAACTTTCTTGTATATCAACTAATATTTTTTGCAAGAATCCATGAGAAAAGAGCAAAATCAGACTAAATTCTAAGTAATCAAATACTGCCAATGTCTCCGTTTCTGTTCTAACATAGTTCCAGGATGTAATACAGAACAATGGTAACTCATTTCCAGTGCACTTCGCTGTGCATGGTGCAGACACAGATTAGAGGATGACATAATGGATAAAGCACTGGCCTTTCACCCTGGGGATTTTGTCCAGCCTGCAGTCCTATCAGATAATGGGTTTGGCAATCTCCACTAGTCTCTTTTGGACACTAATCCCCCACTACAGAATCTCTATAATTCATCATATAATTTAATACACCTGGCAACCTTACCACCAGTTCATTCTTTTGTTACGTAATGGCCCAAAGTGAAGTCAAGGGTGGTTAATGCTCTGACAACCGGCTATTATCTCCCATACAGCTGATTTTGAGGGGATTATTGCAGTCATAAACCATTTTATAAAAATTGGCAACTGGGATAGCAGTGTAACAAAATAAGGTGATATTTAGAAGTTTTATCACTGATTTTCTACCATTCTGTAACAGAGTTTTTAGCATCCAAAAAATGCCGGAGAGGAAACTTGAGATTAAAGGTACAGATCCCGAGCCAAGAATCTGAGGTCTGAACAAGCTCATAGCCAGAAAGGTTTGACTACTTTTAGGTTGCAGGTGCTTTTTTGCCTTTTTTTTTTTTTTCCTTCTGTCAAATAGTCAGTATATTTCTTCTTTATTTTGTCTCAATTATTAGTTCACCTCTTCCCTTTATCAGCGTTCTTCCCTTTTCACTTTGAAGTATTTCACCACTGTTAGGACTCCAGTTTTAGATCCCCAGCCTTGTTCATAAACGAACAAGGGGCTTCATTGCTACCAGGACCAGTTGCTGAGGATACAAGTGAGCCTTCAGGCACGACAAAGGAGAGCTGTACCCAGTTTATGGGGTAAGAAACCACTGAAGCTGCAGGAAAGGTTAGGAAGAAGATAAGCAGTTGAGACTCCAGTCTAAACTACAACGG
Source organism: Pluvianellus socialis (assembly GCA_013400795.1). Lineage (NCBI taxonomy): Eukaryota > Metazoa > Chordata > Aves > Charadriiformes > Charadriidae > Pluvianellus > Pluvianellus socialis. The sequence goes on along the minus strand of VZTS01005626.1, from coordinate 64,832 downwards.
CATTAACACACAAGCAAACAGACAATAATACCCAAGTACTCACAGTCAAACAATTAGCATGCCCAATTCTCACTGGAAATAACAACCCGCTCTACACATTTGTAAAGAGGCTTTAAATATTTCACCAGCTAAAAATCTAACAGAATATAACTGTTTTCTGAGTACTAAATTCTGTTACCGAAGGCAAAGTGATTTGGTAGGCATCAAATTGTAGAAGGATAATTGAAAAAGCTACCAGATGCAACGTCCTTCTGGGCTTTCTGGTAGGTCCACCCAGCTACATGTGTGCAATGCCATTTTATATAGAATAGGAGTGTAGCACTAGTTGGGATATTATATATTTAATCAACAAAATTTTTTCATTGAATAAATTTTGTACAATTAAAAAAAAAAATCTCAGTAAAGCAAAGCCAGAAAAATTGAAACTATAGCCACTCCTGCTCTGACTGAGAGGCACTACCAAAAATGTCTAGTTGAATAAAGTACGATCTGTTTCCTGGAAGCTTTACAGAATTGTGTTGAAGTGAGCTTCTGTATGTCATGACTCAGGATATTGCCTACCTGTCTCTCCTTCACGCAGACTTAATTTGAGCAAGTTTCCCTTCACTACAAGGAGATGTAAATAGCTGCCTGCGCTTTGAACCAAATATTTTAGGTAACAGTCAATGTGGTGCTGAACTCAACCTTGTAAGCCTATGTTTGGTTTTGTACAACTGAATTTTACATTAGTTTTTATACTAACTTCAGTGGCAAAAGGTTCAAGGGCTAGAAATTCAACCAGCAACAGGAAGAGCTTTATAATGTACCACAGAAAACTGTGTCTCCTCACAGAATGCAAAAAAATTTGCAAATTACAAGCATAAGAGAATAAAACTGAAGGCTTTGTTTACAAGAAGAGGAAAAAAGGTTGCACGTGGAATTTCAAGATTACCTTACTAATTCACTGAAGCCAAAAATCAGCTAAAGCAAAAGCTGCAAATGCAGATAGTGCTCTGACAGAACAGCAGACCCACTGTTTGGCAAACTCTGGCAGGAATGTGTGTTTATTGTTGGACTTCCTGTCAGTAGAAGCACTACAATTTCTTTCAGAAAATCTTTCTGAAAATGCTGCGTTAGTGCACAGAAAAATAAATGAGATTTTACATAAAAACTGTCTGCTATGCTGAAAAATATTTAATCCTTCAGACATTGCGTATATACACCATGAATCGTTTGAACCATCAAAGTGCTACAGCAATGACATTAAATAGACATCATGTTCCTTTATCTTGACATTTCAACCAACCGAAGGCAATTGCTGCTCAGACTGTCATAGCATACCAGTCCGTATTAAAATTATTATACAGCCTTTAAGTTTATCTTTGATTAAAAATTAAATTTAGCTCTACTTTATCATTTCTGTAGCCCTGCAGCATCCATGTGTTCTCACAGTTAAGTCAAGTCAAACTAAATATTTAATACACTGTTCTAATTAGCTACAAACTATTACCTGATTTAAGTCTGTAAATGAATGTGAAAAGACTCTGGAGGCCTAACGTTAACCTTCATCCGCTCCAGTTATAGGAGAGAAATTACAGGCTCTAATTAGACTCTTTAAACTGCAAAGAAATAGAATTTTCATAACCAGCTTATTAAAAAATGAAGGCCCCCCTTGGGACAGGGCAAATTGCTTCTACCCTGATCCGCTTATCCTTGTACAACACCATACAGAAGACTCGTGTTGTCTGACTTACACAGCTCATATTTCTCCCAAATTAATGAGCACTCAAATTATTCCAGCTGCCCCCTTGGCACAGGGAAAAATTGAAAATCCATGGCTGCCAAGTGACGTGTATAACCCAGCTGCTAAATAAAATGTGCTTAAGGGGACACAGCTGTTGAGGTGCCTATTTACATTAAAATAAGTCCATGGATACAGAACAAATGCCTAAAGACAGCAAACAGTGTACAACACTGTTTAACCCTTTCATTAAAACCGGTCATAAAAATCTGCAGCATCATGTATAGGCTAGACGGAAAAGCACGCCCTTTTCACCTCATGATTTATTTCTTCTAATTTGTCTAGCCTTGGAAATGTTCTGATTTCCCCCCCACAGAACTGGTAAATTCAGAGGAATCACATTAAATAGTACAGCTCACATGTCAGAAAGGGCAGATGATTTTTCAAAACAACTCTACTTGGGAAAAATACAGAAAATTCAACTCCATTCCCTGCTCTCCAAACACGTGCGGTGTGATGATAAGCATTATCTCTGAGACAGCAGAACTTCTGAAAATGATACTTGCGGAAGATTCACAGACTTGCAGTGTCACACCGGGAGGAGGCTATTACATTTTCCTGCCTTACAGTACACAGGTTGCCAACTCATTTCGGCATGAAATTGAGGATACCAGGTATTATCTTTAAAACGCTAAATAGTTTAGGAACTCGGTTCTATCAGAGCTAACTGTCTTCTAAACAAATTCATGATGCTGTAATTCACAGACAACATGTTAAAATGTTTTATAAAACATGACTGTAATCCAACTGACTCGAAAATTACCATGCCGATTGCAGAGCCTAGTATTGAAATAACAGGGACCAATACAAAATTTCTCTTTACTAATCAGGAATACTTGGCCAAGGGACCAAGCACCAAAATCCATTTTCAAATTCACAGTCAAAAGTGTTTGTTTTATTCAAGTACATACATATGAGGTCCAAGCCCTACAAAAGTGTGTGTGCAAGTTAACTAACAAGAAGAGTACGAAACCCAGCAGATAATGTAGGGAAGGTTCAAGTAGCCAATGGTTTATTTATTTTAGCCTCCACCAGAACGTTTAACTTGAGCAGTCACTATGACACAAGTATTCTTAAACTATGGGATTAGAAGCTGAGGTCATATTTGGAAAAGAATAGTAGATAAATGTGTTTAAATCAGTGAAGCCTGATAAAATTTCCCATGGAGTATCCAAGGAACTAATCGAATGAATCTTTAAACCATTAGTGGATATTTTTGAAGATCTGTGGGCAGCAAAGGAAGTGCCAAGGACAACAAAAGGGAAACATATTTTTAAATATTTTTAGAATATTATTTTGAAAACCAAGAAAAAGGAAAAAACCTGTAGAATTACTTCCTATATTTTACTGCCTAGAAAGACACTAGCAAAAGTGACTAAACAATCAATGCACAAGCATATATAATGTAATAATGTGGAAAGAAATAGCTAACATCAACCTTAGAGCCATTCTGTTACACCAATCTGATTTCCTGTTATGGCAAGTATCTTTTGTACTACCTGGGAGAAAAGAGGAGGAGAAAGGTATCTTGGGTAAATTCCAGAAGTGTTTTTAGAAGCAGCATGGTCATCCACACCAAGCTAGGACTCAGAGGCAGCATATCATCCATGAGAGCTTCCAATTAGGATTCACAGAAAAATAAGCCACATGTTATCCGCTCAGCGATGTTCTCTACCTCTAAGGAATAATGGCCTAATGAAATGAACATAAGGTGAGCGCACTTTTCAGACAGCTGTGCTCTCAAAGTCTATTTATTATTGTCATATTAGGAAAAGAATTTGATGTAGGGAGGAATGATCTGGCCTGTTTTGAGTGCAATTTAATAATTTGATTCAGGTTTTAGATGACTGAACAAAGAGAACATTTAAAAATTTGTCAAATGACATGAAGTTGTAAGTCATTCCACGCACTCTGGAATAGAGAATTAGAATTCAAAATAGTATTTTTGAGCAAAAGAAACAGTCTGAAAAGAACAGGATTAAACTCAGTTCAAATAAGTACATAATTAGGAGGGGAAGTTCTAATGGATTGACAACAGATGAGGAAAATGTTAGTAGAGCACCAGAAAAAGATCTACATTTCAGAAAGAACCACAGATTCATTGTGGGTCAACAACAGGAAGCTACTGAAATAAAAGCAGATATCAAACACTCGCTGCATGAGGCTGAAAGAAATGGCAATACACACTTGACGTGAATGCAAGATAAAGGAGGTGGTTATTCAGCTCTACCTATGAAAAAGACAAATGGAAAAAAAGCATTAGCTAGACTTTGTGCTCACTGTTGGACCTGAAACTGTTAGAAAGGTCTGTGATAAAGTAGGAATCTTGCATGTGCACAAGAATTTTGTTAAACTTCTCACTGGCTATCCTAGCTAATTTTATAAGCACTGTAAATTAGAATGTCATCCAACAGTAAGACACTTTTCACATAAGCCTACATTCATTGCAACATAACGGTCATCCCAGTTAATTAAACATTAAATAAAAAAAGGCAAAGAGGTTTTCTTTATCATAACTGTTAATTCTTTTCTGATTGCATCCTTGAACAAGTCATTTAATGATTTTACCTGTAGCTGACTCCAGGTACCATGGTTACTGAGCTAGAGATAGAGAGATATAGATACACACATAGATATGAACGTGTCTTTCTATTGACCCTTCCCTAATGTTGATGAAACACTGGGGGGTTTTACCCATCAGTTTGAATTCATTCATGTTCCAATACTAGTTAAGTATCCACAACAGCAGTTGAGGTGTTTGGAAAGAACTATTTTGACTGTTCTAAACCTGGTAGCTAGAAAGAATGAAGAATGAGGAGCAGAACTTCTTTGGACACTAAATATGAAACACAGGTCAGAGAGGTCCATCCTTTGAGTTCAGAACTGCAGTGAGATTTTTTTTTTTTAACGTGATTCACAAGCTATGCTCTAAGTTCTGTAGTTAATTATAAAAGCATGCTCTGTTTGCCGTCTCCATTTTCACTGCTGCTTTTGCATTGTCCAAACCATGTAAAAGTATGCAGTGATGTCACCATATGTATCATGGACAAGAAAAACAGATGAATACTCTATAAACAGTCTTCACTCTTAGAACATGTAGCCTAAACAAAGGGCTTCCTCCTCCTTTTAGAGAAACATGGGAAGAATGAGAACTGGGAAACAAAATGAGGACATTGAGCATCAGCATGCTTACATTTGACTTACATTTGACATTAAGAAACACAGTTAGTGGTGAAAAATGGGGAATTCCAAAGTTGAGAAATAAAAATAATTCATTTTGCTGAAGGAGTTTTGACACTGAGCAACTGATTTCTTAAAAAACTTCCTGACACGCTATATCACTGTATGTATTCTTCCTTTTGGCAATCTTTTTTCAGAAAATAACTGAATCTATTCAAAGAGTACCTTTTCTGGATTTTTACTGCCAATGACAAGATCTATAATCAGTTCAGTCATTCAGAACTCTAGGACATTTTTAACACAGAGAGTTGTTTTAAATATCTACAAAACTCCCTAAACCTTCAATAATTTTTTAATACAGTTGCTTGATGTTGCCTTTGGGGCCCAAACACAAATGAAAAAACCATTTTACCCACAAGGAGAATGAAAGCAGCCTGTACAGAGAAAGTATTTTCAGAAAATGACTGTCCCTTCAGCACGCAGCAATACCCACTACATGCGTAGCAGTAAATCTGTCGATGAGGGGTGATTTCATAACCCAGATAGACCAAAAGACTAGACCAAAAATAGATAGACCAAAAGCCTGAATTCAGTCTGTGTTTCAAAGAGAGTTGGGATGCGGAGGAGACGCGGTACTCTCGCGTGATAGCTTCCCTGTACGGCAGCGCATCCCAGGAAGTGGCATGCTATCTTCACCAGAGCGCAGAGGAAGTAAAATACCACAAATCTCAGGAAAGAGTGATTTGCCACGTATGCTAATATCACTCCTAACATCAGCTAACGATGGAGGAAACACTACTGAATTCCCAATAAGCTTTCACTATGTGAAATGAAAACTCAGGCATATCACATCTTGCATAATTTCCTTAATGAAGTGAATTTCAGCTGATCATTACAGATGAGCCAGAACAAACCACCTACATTTCTGGTGTCTCCAGAGAAATCACAAGTGTCTTTTTGGAGAGACAGCTGTCTGTAGATGACAAATTTGTCCCTAGGACGAATTATCTTGAGTTAAGGATAAAACTCAGTGCTTAGCATTCAGTACCACTGCCGTCATACAAAAAGGATACCTTAGAAATAAAAAAGGGAGCTAAAAAAATAAAGAAATTCAACTGAAAAAGAACAGACTATATTGGAGTAGGGAAGTAAAGAAAAAAGAACAAAGTAAATGCCCTCAGTGTCAAATAGAAGACAGACAAGAGAAGCAAGAATGAAAGCAAGCCAGAAGAAAAGACAAAGACAGCATTAAAGAAGAAAATAGCTTACAATAGAAGCAAGACAGCCCTTTTGAGAACTGTAAGGGGCAGAGTTTGCTCAGCAGAGTAAAATTTTTGAGTTTTCAGAAACCAGTGTGTTTAATAAACTAACAAACTGCACTGGAAACTAGACATTGAGAGCTCTTAGTGTCACGAACTAGAATAAACATCCTGAATGCGATGTCAGGCGACACAGGGGAAGAGTGCTCAATTGAGATACAAAGGGAATGTAATAATAATAATAAACATCAGGAAGTCAAGATACAAGTCTAACGTTGTATCTTATGATCTAGTAAAGGCAAATACATCACTGCATATAAAATGAGAGCAAGAAGACATCAGAAAAGACAAAAATACCAAAGAGAGAAAAGAACATATGCGCATGCAAGTTTTCCTCTGTAAAAAGCATGCCTTAGGAAAGGGAAATCTAATGTGCAACAAATTAAGAGAGATATTTTATTCAACCTTTTAATGACAGCCAGAAGAGAAAAAAGGGTTATTCAGTCAGAGGTGGAAGTAGGTTAATTAAGGCAGATAACATTTGCCACATGGAATGAAGTCCCTGCCCGGCTGAGCCCGAGGCGCAGCAGTCCCACAGGCGCTGCAGCGGGGACAGCTGTCACGGGGCCAGGGCACAGTCCCCAGGGCTGATCCTTCGCTGCGACCAAGGGACTCCAGAAATGCAGGTGGGCACCAGAGCAAAAGGAACGGCCAGCTGGGGGCAATGAAACTCCAGGAATCCAGGCTGATGCCAGACAGTAGGAAAACAAATGTCGCTCCACTGAAATTGCTTGCCTATTTGTCCCTCATCCCCGTCCTACTCTTGTCTCCAACTCTACAGCTCCTCTGGGTTAGCCACTGCCTTCCCCTCCACAGGAAAAACATTTGGTGTCTGTAGTATTTCCTCTCACCGTCACACGCACCGTTTACGGACTGCTATACTTAAATGCTGATCCAAAATAAAGATATGTGTGAACCGAAACACGACGTCTATTCCCGAGTAAATCCATGAGTGGACATGGACTTACTTCAGAGTACAAATGGTGATGTGCTTATTAGTTTAATCTGTTTGGAAGACAGGAGGATAAGCATATCTACATGTGGAGTTCAGAAATACTGATTCAAATTCTTAACAGTCACCTCTCAATATTGTCATGGAGAAGCTATAACGTATGATGCTCTCTGATACTTGAATAGTCCCGCGTATGTCTGCTGGAAGGAAAAAGAAGAGGAAGGGAGAGGATTCCCTGGACAGAGAAGAACCTTTATTATTTCATCTTTCCCTTTGTAACATTTCCTCCAACATCAGCCATAATTTTAAGCGCATCATACAATGATGTTACTACCACAGTCAGTGAAATTAGAATTTGGTTTCCCAAATTCATTTTTTCTGGAAAACGCATTTGCATTTACTCAAAGTAAAACAAAGAAACAAACAAACAGCCCTCATCCTACCCCAAAGAAACCCGACAAAAATCAAACAACTTTTACTTGACGATTATCCACTTCAACAAAACTTTAGATGTCTTTAAACTCCATACAAGAGCACCACCATGCTGAAATCCAATAAATAAGATGTAGATCCGGTGTTTTTCTGAATCACGGTATGTAGCTAGCTCTACAACTAGCTCTAGTTGAGAAATCTCACAGAAGAATAAATACAACTTTCCAATGAGAGTGCATTCAGTTGAAGCACATAGCATGGCGACGCTCTCATCTCCGGGTTTACAGCTCTCAGCTTTGACAGTTGAGGTTTCCTTCTCAGATCTACGTGGTGGCCCTACAGAGGCAGTTTAGAACGGACATGAACCCCCTCCCCGCTCGAGCAGCACCTACTGCAAGTACAATCTACACCCCAATCTGCAAGCACGTTCCGTAACCTTTTTTTCCTGGAAAGCTATTTATGAGCTTTTACTCCCAAACGCCTTCTCCTACCAAGTTCCTGTTCCTACCTCCGTACTGTACCTTGCAATGATATTTGGTGTACCTTTTATTCACTGCCAGACATTTTCTTTTTTAAGCTGAGGTATGTTCTTAGAATTATGTTATTTCCCATAATAGCATACCTCCTTAAGTAACCCTTTTCTGCAAGCAGTGATCAATTGTACCAAGGTTTTATTTTAAAGCATCACTGAAAGTAGATAACATCTATAAATGTAAAACACAATTCAATGTATTCCTTAGACAAGGGGATGTACAGAAGGTCTCTGAACATCCAGAAAATGTTTTTACTTCAGATGTGGGGAGCTGCACGTGGACTTCTAAAGTGCTCTTGCTTTTATTTGCTCTCACGTACTGTGCATGTGGAACCATTAGTCTCAGTCAGTGATCCAAGCCTCTCCCCGTGCAGCCAGCGCTATCGATTATCTGGACCACTGTCAGAGGGAGATGAGGAGAAGGCAGACAGTTAGCTGGCTGATGCTGAATCAGGAGAAAACTCAAATGATGCCAGCACACTTGAAGGAAGAAGCCAGCTCATACACTGAAAAGGATATCTTCCTTTTTCATGCAGCATGTATTCCTACCATTTCTTATGCACATTACTCACGTGGGAGCCGCACCAGATCCCCCAGAAGCTCTGGACCCAGCAGTTCCAGGGGGCAACTAGCCAAGGAATTGCAATCCTCTGTTTCACATGTCATCCTTTCTATGATCACTCTTTTTCTCCAAACCAGCTTATGGCAATATACTCCACACAGAAATGTTATCTTTAGTCAATTCAGACACACAAGACATTTGAGAATACAATTTCTACGTTGACTTCAAGATGAAGGTTGAATCTATCAATCCCAAATAATTAGAACAATGTCTACTTGAGAGTCTCATCGGCATTACTGGTAAAAGTATTGCAGCTGCCTTGTCCTTAATTTAAAAGAGGATGGTATTAGAGCATTTTCTCTAAGAAACCCTTCAGTTGGGACCAGGTTCCACCACCTGCCTGACATTGTCCAGAATCAATGACCTTCATAAAAACATAACAGAAGAGCTATCTTTTTTCAGTGACTTGGAGAAAAGCGAGTCCCTCAGCAAACACACATAGACAGATTGTTGTTCTGCTGGTAACTTAATATTGGTTTAGCTATTTTATGCGAGGATGCCCAAGGCATTTTCCTATTACCTATATAATAAAAAACTAATAATGAATATACAGAAGGCCAAATAATTGGGTAGGTTAATTCATTAATATTCATGCCTCAGGAGATACTGGTCTAACTTTTACATCTCCCTGGAAACTGACTGTGGCTGCCACCCAAACAATATAGAACAATGCAGGGATCTGAGATTCAAAGACCTGAAATTTACTTCTATCTCTGTCAGTAACATACAGAAATTTTCTATGCCTGCCTAATATCCTGTTTGCATTCTCACTGCATTAATTGAATAACAAGTTTTCCAGTTCAGGACTGTCTTTTCGTAAGCATACACACCATGACTAACACCACAGAAAAAACAGTAATATGAAAAAACAGAATTTGCTCGTGTCTACCAGGAATGTTTGGGACCATCAGGGCAGCAAACCAGTATCAAAACAAACATACACCGGGTTGACATTACACGAGAGAGATGTATGCCAAGGAGTAGTTGGTGTTATTTCTGTCTTACAGCACGTTATCATTGTTCCACTTTCCTTCATGCTAAATAAAAAACAAAATAATAATTAATGAGATTTTAAAATAAATGTTATTTTAACAACAAGACGCTAAAATTCTTAATGGAATGATTAAAGAACCCAATTTCACTTGAAAGAATTTAAGCAAACGACAACAGCCAAGGACAAAAGCACTTCATAGTTTCAATTTGAGTCTGACAATTTATGTCCCGGTACTGTTACAAAACTTAGTACTGACCAGTAGATCTACATGTGAATTTGCTACACAAAAATTCAATTTTTTCTCTATTCTATCGCTTTGCTAGCTATTTTAAGTAAACAGTACTGGATTCATGTTTGTTACACTACCAATAATTGAATTGCAACAGTACCAATACCATTGAATTTAACACAGCTACTTTAGGTTTTAAGCTATCTAATAAAGCCGAATTGAGCTTACGGTCTGATTGTATGCACCTTTGGCATTTTTATTCTGGAATCTTAAAAAGAAATCCTGAATTCATTCTAATTTTCCCACATAATTCAGCCTTCTATTTATTTCCAGAATCTCAAAGCAGACTCTTTAATCTCATCCTGCTTTTCTCTTTACAACTTTGCTACTCTCCAGTCCATTCTACATAGACCGATACCTCGAATTTTGCCAACAAACAAGGACTTTACAATTACTGTACTCCTTAATTTTGTTGCTGCTTTTATCAGGACAGACCATTTTCTTCATCTTTTGTTTTTTGCACCAGCTCTATTGTTCCACCTTGCTAAAGCCTTTTTTTTTTCCACTGAGGTAATTCTTGTGTGTTGTCATTCATTATATTTCTGTCAAGGAGCATGCAGTAGGACTCCTTATCTGCTTAAGTGCTGGCTGTGCTGACCTGGATGGCACAATAGAGTACTTCACAAAAATCACCTTCTAAATAGGAAAATCACAACAGAACAACATGTCTCACACCAGAAAACTGGTCAAATGTCTTAAGGTTTGTGAGGAATAAAATTCAAAGTCAAAATTACAATTCTCAAAAAATATTTTTGATTCCAAAAGATAACCCGAAGCAAGATTATCGAAAGTTAAACACTGCTGATAGTGCAAAGCAAAGCAAGCAATAACTTTTTCAAGTGTATACTTTCACATCAAATTTTATTTTATATCTTCTGGATTAAAAGCATCACTACTATTCCAGGTAACTAAATTTTTCCATCTTGTGAACCATGCATTATTTCTGTACTAAAAATATCCCTTGGTCAAAACTTTAATTTATCAACATGCTTTAATTTACTGACTACAGAGCCACTTTACAAACAAAATGTGTAATAGCTGATTTTTCTCCATGTTTTACTGTTGATAAAACTACCAAAACACAGGAATTGTTTACCTGCTGGAGAGAGGAAAAAATAATAGGTAATTATTGTTTTAATATTTTTAATAATAGGGCTTGAGAAAATAATGGTAACTACTTTTGGGGGTTCCTTTGTCAGTGTCTTGTCTCTCTCTTCAAATAATAAACTCTTCTTGACCTTTAATTTTGTTTAGGAGTTTAGGAATCAGAAAGGTAAAATTGTATTTCTAGTTAAGATTACAGTCCAACCGTGACATTTTGTCAAGATTTATTTATTATATTAAGAGGATTCAAAATGTGTTTGAATTCATCAAACTTAAACTGTGTCTGATCTGAAACGGAAAGAAAAGCTACATCACCACATCTCCCTGCAGTCCGTACTTAGCAGGGGAGGAGGATGAATTTGAAGTGCTCAACCCACTCAAGAGCAACCGGTTGAAAAGCAACGAGCTGCCGAAGACCCAGGAGAGTCTGTTTCAATGCTGATTCCCCACCAAGAACTCACTGGGTGGACAAAACTTCACAATCTCTCGTGATTAAAATGTTTAGGTTATGTCTTAACTTACAAACATGCATTTTAAAGCATCCTGTCCTAAAAGATTTAATTGATCTGTCCTCTGGCCAAACAGCAGTCCCCACTTACTTGCGTACGTTGGCATGGGTTGGGGGTGCTAAAACTGTACCTTTCATGCTCCTCTCCTCAATCAACACGTAACTTATTATAAACATCTCAAAGTCCAGCCTGGCAGTTATCCCAAATGCTCCAATCAAAGAGATTCTGTTCAGGTTTATCCATTCAGTGTCAGGTTTATTTTTGTTATGTTTTTGTTCATTTTTGTCTTTAGTAGCCGTAGAGACCCCAGAATCAAATGGCCCACTAATCTAAACTTCACAGCCAACTATTTATGAATTTCCATATTATATTAAAACTTGTATGCAAAAAGCTGGCTGCGTTGAGACAGACGGCATATACCATTTCACTTACAACAGGACAGACCTTCCAGATAGTTCCCATTCAAGTGGGGTACGAGCAGTCACATAAAATGAACTTATGCAGACAGAATTGCAAAAACGTGGAAATTTGGTGGGTTTATTCATTCCCCTGTCTCAAAAAAAGCCAAGATATCCAAAAGCTTCAGGGGTCTAAGCAGACTGCTGGCCTTAAAACAAGGCAGGAATAGAATTCAGAAGATCTCATTTTTGAGCCATGCTCTTCAATGCCTTTTATTTTTTCAAATATCCTGTGTTTTAAGCACAGAGCAGATTTCACGCATACAGTGTTTGCAAACAGATTCACGTGTGAAAATCTAGATTACACTAGACAACATCTGGGCCAAGCCAGGGAGCAGAACACAGACAAGTGAACCGTGCTAAGTTTTTGATGAAAAAAGTTCCTCAAAATAAACTCTCCTGGTAACTTTTGCTCAACTTTACAAGGCAGATCACACTAACAACGTATCACAGGGGAAGTTTAATGAGAATTATCTCTTCAAAATCTACAGGTTGTGGCTCCTGAATACCATTTATGAAACTAAGTAGATTGTGCAGATATCTTTAGGCAGACAAGGGTACGAGGTGCCTCATGGGCTCTAATGTGGATATGGTAGTAGAACCACAGTATCAAGCGGTATGAGAATTATTAGGCACAACCATTGTCACTCTACATGAAATATCAGTTTGTTGCCCTAATATGTGCCTGGCTTTTGACCCTCTTTCTAAAAGTTAGATGGAAATATTACATGTTCTTTCTTCCCAGAAGCTGCTAGTTTTTAATTGATTCCTGGTGAAGAATCAGCAGAGAAAGGACTTAAGCTGGCCGCAAATATTCCATACACTAGGCAGCTAGTAAAGCAGTAAAATATCCCAGATCCTGCAACAATTTCTCATGGAATTCCCATCCTGAGGGGAATCCTCTGGAGACAATTCCCAATGCCTTCATCCCATCATGAGGTCAAAATGCTAGTGAGGTGTGGGATAACAAGAAATTCATAGTCTCCTGACACACAACTCTTTGTCCAAAAGTTTCATTAATGTCACAATATTACTTTAAACAAAATTTTAAAGCGGAAGATTCAAATGGTTTCACCTCTCATTATCCTCCAGTCGTTAATATGTGGTGCCAGATTTGATTTCTAGGCATCCCGAGTTCAACTAAAATTTCGGCAGTTCACGAGGGCAGTAAGGGTATAAGGGGCCAGGTATCTCGGGGACATCTACCCACAGAAGTGGCAAACTCAACTACTAGTTCACAGACAAGGTCACAAATTACAGTGCTTTTCACAGAAGACTCTCAGGATAGTTGAAGCGCATAAAGCTAAGCACATGCTTAAGGCTTCTCAGGATCACAGCTGCATCTTGACATAAACCACAAAGCAATGCCGAAAGATAAGAGAATTAAAAAGAAAGTTGAAACTACAGCAACTGCACTTGGTTTTGTATTTAATACATGCCTTCTAGTTGTTGTTAATAATCATGAGTAATTAATGAACAGTAATTGCATTTCTCTCAAAATTACTTGCTAATTAATTGAATTTACAGTGGACATTAATACCTGAACATTGGGTAATCTTCCACTGACTGCAGCAATGCAGTAGTCTCTTCTAAGACGCATCTTCACTTCATTTTGGATTAGCGAATCATTTAACAACATCTACTGTAAAGAGTTCTTGACTAATGTATTTATGAATAATGCCTTTTAAGCAAAACACATATATAAATATTAATAACTATTTAAGTACAACTATTAACTATTCTGAAGTAAAAATATTTTAAAGACCAAATATGTAAAAGTGACACGAACTTTTTTTACTTTTTTTTTTTGGTAACTCCAGAGAAGAAAGATTTTCAAGTAAGCAATAAAAAAGAAAAAGAATTTGGAGGTTGAGGAAAGAGTACCTAGCAGCATGAATCCAAACCACAAATATCAAAAATTACCTAGAACTCTTTCCTCTCCTCTGCAAATCCCCTTCACTTCTTCCTCCACACGCACAATGTGATAAGATACTATTTGTTCCATAGACAGTATTTACCCGATGACCAATTCACAGATTAAAGAATTAGCACAACCACTTTGTATCGAATCACAAGAACGTTATTTTTAGAAAATCTTCTGCTACCTGTTTTTTATCAAACAAATCTTCTGGAATTAAAGCTTTTAGAGAGAGAGGATCCTGTTCATTTACTTTAGGAGCCACTAGAAAAATGCAGTTGTCCCTCCTCCCTCCGTCATCAATGACTGGTAAGTACTAACCCAGGCACTTCTTTCTGCCCTCTTACTCCTTCAGACTGACAAACATGTGATGTAAAGCTTGAGCTCTACATGAGAAGAACACCGGTGAGAAATGTTTGAATTTATTGTATGCACGTTGGGGTATGTGCTCTGGCCTACGTAAGTATGTGTAATTCTCATTCATCATCACAGGACCAATGAGTCCTATCAATTTTTCACTTACTGTGATGGCGTCATCACCATACACCACATACGTACTTCCTAGATAACAGACATTTTCAAAGATTTTCTCCACCAAAAAAGCAATAAACTGTGCAATAGAGCAGCAGACCATAAAATCCCAATCTGGACTGCATGCAGTTCTCTAAATGATGACAGAAAAATAGGCTTTATTTATTAATTTATTTATTTAAACAGGTAAACTGCCTTCTAGACAGTTTTCGTTGTTCTATAACTAAAACTGGAGTTACATTTTATATTTACCTGTGTTATTGTTGTGTGGTCATTCCAAACGGGATGTGATCCTGGCTATGTGACCAGTTCATTAATTTTGAACAAATTATTCTACTGCTCTGCAACTCTTTTCCCTATCCATAAACCAGGAATAATAAAGTATTTGGAGGATTTTGGATATAAAGCATTCCATAAAAGTGAACTGTAATTCACTATCACCGCCGTGATCTGGTCAACTGTGAAAATTTCAAAAGCAATCAGAACAATTAGAAGATGCTTTAGAACATTTAGAAGATTTATTTTATGAAGTTTATCATAAAATCCTAGAGTGGAAAAGGTTTCTAATAAAAATGTAGAATAGGCACAAAACTTCAGTTGTCCTCAGAATATAATTTTAATTGATCCATTCAGCGCTCTTTTTTAAAAGACAATTTTCTGTCTGATATTCAGAACCAAAGATTTTCATTTTAGTTTTAATTTTGACATCCCTATTAAAATTTTAAGCATTCGACTTTCACCATTGATACGCCTCTTAAAATATGCTTCTCTTTTAATGAATGTATATATGTCAAACAGACAAAATCAGAAACATGACAAAGAACGATGGTGAGCCAAATAAAACACATGTTGGTCCTGAATATAATTATAACATTATGAGCTAATGAAGAAGACATATGAATTGAAAAATTCTTTGACAGTGAGCAATGGTCCAACTGTTGTACAGAAGAGCAGTATTAATCGTCCAGAGGCAATGAGGAGCCTGTCCCTACGACCTGCCCACTTCCCTCACCAATCTAAAGAAGTTTAGGCCAATGCAGAAACACCTGCACCGTGAAACTTCAGAGCAGGCTACGGATGAGGATACGCTTCTTTTGGCTAGTTGTAAATCTTGTACCCTTCTGCTGTATATGACAATAAATCCAAATCTACTGCAAGACGTAAAAACGTTATTTTAATAACACAAAGGTATCAGAGGAACAAATCAATGCTTTCTGCTACTGTCGAACTAGAAAAGTTTTGCATTTACTAAATAAAAGTATTTTAGAGAGATACATATTCAAATCTTTATAGACATAAAAATTAAAAGAGCAAAGCATACCATTCAGTCTTGTAAATTAGAGGATATTATAGACTTGCAGCCTGATTTACCAGCACAGTATTCCACTTAAATTGGGAAACTTGGGTAACTCAGGCGATTTCTAGCTAGTTCCTACTCAGAAAGGACAGACAAGACATTTTGGCAAGCCATGATTTGTCACCTCCCTTGATCATCCATATATTCACTGCAGTCTGTTCATTACAAGTAGGATTTCTAAATTACAAAAAATAAAAAGGTGAGTTATTGACTTCATTGTTACAACTCCGCATCCGGTGCAGAAAGACATCTCCCAGTTCTCCTCGGTATTTCTCTTCAATAAACACTTTCTGCCGACTATCTAGTCTTTTCCCCTCCTTTTCATTTAAATAATAGAATTTTCCTGTAACAAACATGTTTTCTTTTCTTTAAAAATGTCAGTCACGAGAAGATAGATTATATTTTTAAATCATTAATTTCCTACCGCTAGTCTAACTTTTGTTTGTGCATGTTCAAAATCTAAAAGGAGGACGGGGAAATATTAACACAATGAACACCAGACTCTTCCAAGCAGAATCCTCAACACTTTTCTAGCAGGTCTGGAGGATTCTTAACGAACTTTTTACCAGCAAACATAGCAACAAAGTGAGTAGAAAGATTATGAAAACAGACCCGCTCTGCTGCATTCTGTTCGTTCTGTAAGATCGCCATTCCTCCCTTCAATATCTCCAAAGGCAAGCTGAGGCGTGACTCGTCCTTAAGTCTACCCCAAGCCCCCAGAACTTCCGTGTGTCAAAATTTAACTTCTCCCTTTGTGAATTTCTAATATTAGAAGCTATTGAAAAGAATTTAGATATTTCCTCCCGTGCTCGGTTTTTTGAGTTTCTGATACGTTATTGTTTATTTAGTTTATGCTTACCCCGGTCTCCAGTGAGGCTGGAATGAACAGACTGATAAATTCTCATTTTCAGTAGATGGCAGATCAAAGTTATAGCAATACATTATGGATGTAACTGTTTCTATAGGAACTAAGCAACGAAACATGACGATGTCAAAGTAAATGTAATACTATAGGTTACAGAATTCTGATTCACTGCTATAATACAGCATTGCATAGAAAACTATGCTATGAAGTGTATAGCATCACATAAATGGTTGCATACTTTATCAATGAAGAAATATGATTTGCCAACATAGGAAAATGTTCTTCCCTACTCACTCATTTTCTTCCCACTAAGAATTTTCTTCCCACTAAGAAAAATTGTCATTAAGAGTATGAAAATATGTGAATCTACAAGTTTGCTGCGACAACTTTAGAGCTTTTAAGAAAATAAAATCCCTGCTCCCCTTCTCCTCCAACAGTAGTTCTGGTATCTTTTAAAATGTGTCACAAGCTGAGAATAGCTCTCATATATTCAAAATTAACTGGTCCAAACATCTTTGTTCTTAGGAATACATGAAAAACAAGTAAAGTCCATGCTATTTCAACTGACAAATACTAATATTTATTAACTAGCAATTCTTAACAAACTCCTACAAATAGTAACTTAGTCATGGTCAGCTAATGCCATTTTCCTTAAACATTTCTCTGGTTTACAAATGGAAAAAGTAGAAAAGCAAGCCCTCAGTATCTATCAGGACTAAATGAAGTCTGGCCACAGTAAAACGGAGAATAGACAGACGGGAGCTATTTTAAGCTGCTGGCACTGATAATATTACTGTTACAAAACCTCACGCCTGTTAAGAAGTATATGAAAAGGAACTGGACTCTGTCACATCCCTCTCACCAAACTCTCAAAACTTTACATGGCCTCCTCCTATTTTTTATGCTTATAGTTTGTTTCACTTGGAAAGTGACAAAAAAGTCATTTTCAAGCACCACATTTGCACTCCTGGACTCGGTGCAGCCCACAAAGCCCAGCCCAGGGGGATGCAGCGCACTGATTTCCAGAGAAACACATACCCGGCGAAGTGAAAACAAAGGCCCCTCTCTTACTGCATCTTTCTCTAGGTTTCTTGCTTTTTCTCTTGTTAATACTACACAGATGTGACAGCTTGAGTGGAATTCCTTCCAGGGTCTCTCATTGTCAACAAAGTGATGACTATGTGTTCCATCCTTCTTCCCTTATAGTCACAATGACTCTCTTATTCCCTTTTTTGGATTCTGCTCTCCTCTTTTCCCATTTCAACACTCCTCTTTCAACTTTCATACAGCCACGCCAGTCAATTTCTAGCATGCTTAATGGCATGCGTATATTTACTATTAATTTTAATACCTAGCTTTCTACACAGTAGATTGAGATAAACCCCAAGCCAGACCACAGGTCAAAGAAACTTTGAATATTCAAAGATGTATATTATTGAAACAGCATGTGATAAGGTACAGAATTTTTCTCTACAGTATGATGCTTTCACAAAAGGAACAGAAATATACTGCTGGCAATTAATACATTATGTTATAAAAAAATCCAAACTACACAGAAATCCTGAAGTTGCAGAAACTCAAAACATTTGCAGTTGAAAATATGTCAGTGTCTTAATCCTATGGCATGAAAAGAAAGTTTTTTTGTTTTTTTTTTGGGCTTAGAAGAGAAAAACGCAAGTGTTAAGATCTCCCACTCTGAATTAAGAACCACTTTTTAAAGGTACCTAGAGGTACACGTAGGTGACTTGGTGACTCTCAAAAACAACACCCACTCTGTTAAAAGTCCTGAAAATGCCACTAAACACATTTAATTAGTCACTGTACAGAACTAATGTGACCAATTAGTCACTGTACAGAACTGTGAAGACATTAAGCATTCGTAATTTCCAAAGCCTGCATTCTGTGCACCAGCATAACGGCTCGGCACATCACTGCAGCTAAAGACTGTCCACCGGCTAATTAGCCCAGGCAGGTAGCGCACCGTTCCGACGGGTCAGTGAGGAACACTCCTGTCACTACCGCTCTTCCCTGAGGCACCAGAGGGAAGCGAGCTTAATTAGGAAAAAAGAATCAGGGTAAGTCAACACGGTGTCACAACCTTATTTGGCTTCTGGTACCTAAATGGACACCCAGCTGCCTAAACCATGTTAAAAATGTGATTGAAGCTTAAAGCGGTAAGATGCAGCCGTTGACATCTCCATTGGATCGCAGTGATGTCACAAAGCATTCTTCTACAGCTTGGAGGGAAGCTTCATGTGCTCAGCAAAAAATACACAAAAATTCTATCACTCGCTCTCTTTCAAAACCCTTCCTTGCACACTGGGAACACGCTTTGTGGTTAAGCCTATGCTCTATATTCAGAAGTAAAGCACTTGCCAGGCACAACAGAAATCAGTTCAAAACGTAAGATAAGACTGAGAACCAGCAACCTGTCATCTAATTTCCTGCCCTTCCAGACACGTACTGCACAGCCGCGCTCTTACAGAACTATGCTGCACAGCCATATTTAAGATTCTCACACCGCACAGTGGCACTCCAGCACGCTGACATCTGTGAGCCTGTTGCCACTTCTGTACGCGTCCTCAGTTCCAAAAATTGAGGAAAATGGAGTTTGAGGACTTCCCTATTTAGGCAATTCTTCATAACCCTTACAGATGGAAGATAAAAGATAATGCTCTGAAGTGATCTAATGTAACGATGATGCTGTGTTCATGTGCATTATTTCACAGCCAGTGTACTATATGGGAAAGCCCTGGCACCGGCTCCTACTCTGCTTTGTTTTATGACTGCAGCTAGTTCCAGCGTTGAATTAAATATCTGTGTCTCACAGAGGATATAATCCAAAAGAAACTGGAGCCAAATCACTGATTTATAACGAAAGCTGACTACAGTGCAAGACTTCTTGTGCATAAAACTTTCCCTAACCGTGTACGATATAATAGGGTACCACTTAAAAAGAGAAGCACCAACAGAATGCCTTAGAGGCTTCATCTCTACAAAGTGCATCATAACTTTAAAAATGCTTTCTTGAGATAATGAGAAAAGGAGATGGCAAGTCTTCCCCTTCATTCACTACGAAGTAATCCAATCAAATTCCCAACATATTCTGATGTGGGAGGAGAAATGACAGAACTTGCACATCTGTTATGACAGATATTTTTACATTCTTGAGAGAACCTGCCTTGGCTCCATCACTGAGTATTTGCACTTTGGTCCCAAGGGAAACATTACCCATTTAAAGGTCACAAAAAGGAAAGGCTAATGAAGTTTATACACTAACATCATCTTTTTATGCTCATACTGCCTTATTTATTGCTCAATTTAACTTTTCACTTTAAAACGCATCGCTCATGATGATCACAAAGTCTATAAACGTGTCCTGCTTTCAGCTGGGATAGAGTTAATTTTCTGCCTAGTAGCTGCTGTGGTTTGGATTTAGTATGAAAATAATGTTGATAACACATACTCTTTTAGTTGTTGCTAAGTAATGCTTACAGTAAGTCAAGACTTTTTTCAGCTTCCCATAGAAGTTGAGAGGGAGCACTGATAGGACAAACTGCATGGTCCTGGATGCCCAGCAGGGTTAAATGGCAACAAAACGAAAAGCAAGCTAAACTCATCTAAAAAACCCAAAAATGTCTGGAACAAAAAGGTTGTTGGCTCTGAAAAAACATGCAAGGAAACAGATGTACAAAAGCATGTATGCACATATAGGTAACGCAAGAGTAATTGTACTTCTACTAATTAAAGTTAAACCAATGCTTTAATTAAATAATGGTGAGATGCAGACACAGTCATCTCCTCCAATCAATTAAAAAAAAAAAGCTTTGTGAGGGTTAGCCAATAGGAAATCAAAGGAAATATGAACATTAATGTCTTAATGTGCAAAGTAATTTATTAATAGATTAAAATTTTAAAAAAGCTGTTCTAATGAGATGCAGCAGTAAGCCCTCTGATATGCAAGCAGCGCAACTGCCTTAGTGTATTAGCTTGGTCTATTAATGTTCTTTTAATATATGCTTTGAACTAGAGATTATGAGCATGGATTCTGCAGAAAGCTTTCTTTCAGGAATATGTTTCTAGCTTCCTATTTTTGTATAATGATAATCACCGAGGAGACTTTTCTAGCTGAATACTACAGTACAAGACATACACCATCTTCCTTTTTATTCCAGGTATTTTTGTAGAATTGCTCTACTGATCAAGCATCTTATCCAAAAATCCCTTCACCTACCCGTGGTCGTATTCAAATGACAGCTCAGAGAATACGTGGCTATTCAGGAACTGGAAATAAAGGACTTGGATGGTTTCAAAAACTGGGTAAAGCTGTCAGTTCAAAACCTAAAATAGGAGGCCATGCAGAGTATCAAATCCGCTACAACAAGCAAGCATGACGCCCAAACCACCTAGAAAGAATGGGTGGACCTGATGATGTAAACTTAACCTGATCACAGGTAAAGGTGACTTTTACACCCCTTACCTTTGTGATACCTCGTCACGTACAAACAGCTTTCACCACTGAGAAACTCTGAACTAGACCTTGCAGTGTGGCTTCCCCACCGGGAGGTGGGACTCCATCTGCTGCCCACATCCACCTGCCCCTTCGCGTTGTTTCAGCTGCCCCTCGCAGCCCCCGTCTTGTTTTTAAAGGACTAAATCAAAGCACACCGCAACTGAGCCGCATTCCCTCCCCATCCTCACAATTCCACCACCAGCACTTCAAAGAAGGTATCGGGGATAAAGACACGTTGTCTTTACAACAGGGGGACAACCTTTCACTGCAAAAGAGATTCTCCTTTTTCCCCCATTTTGGAGCCTCTTCTGTCTCCAGTCTGGCAATAAAGCAAGCAAAGGACTCTTACCTGTAATATCTTACTCAGTTGTTGATAGATTGTATTACCAAGGGATTTATTTAATCTTCCATGTATTTAAAGATGTTTTCAGCATTTTTTTAAAGATTTGTCTCGGGACAAAAGGATTTTTAAAAGTCCTAAAACATCTCTCCAACTTGACCAAACATATAAAAGAAATCCAGAAAAATCACGCAGTAAAAAGAGGAAAAAAAAATCTAAAACAATCTAAATCACACTTCGGAGAAATACATAATAGTAGCATCGTATACTAATGCCTAATGATTAGGACAGTATTTCCAAAGCCCAAAATTCAATTTATAAATTTAATGGAACATTTATGCATTAAAAGGCTGCCAAATCTATGCACATCTCAACCATTCTGAATGCTTTCATCAGTGAGCACCTATTAAGAAACAGAGAAAGAAACTGTGTATTTGTTTTATCCTAAAAGAAGTAGAGGCAAAAAAGGTCAGCTTTTTTGCAAGCAAATACCAGTTACTGAACTGTAAGCATAGCAAACTATGTAGTTATCATGAGAACTGAACAGGGATTTAAAATTAATCGTCATTTATCAACATTAATCATCAATTACAATTGACTGAAGATTTCTCAAGTATACCGTAAGGTAAAGGACATTGCAAATATATATTAAAAAGAGAACTTGACAACGTGCTGCTCCGAAGACAGAAATTTCTTCATGATCTGGCGTGATTAACCTCATGCCCTCAAACTGCATTTAGAACTTGTGTTACGCTGATGCATGTTTTAATTGCACTTTTTGAGAGGGTATTTGTCACTAAGCGAATACCGACATCTTGATCTCCTGAAGACGAGTGGAATGGTTTTCGTGCCAGCAGGCACTTTAAATAGAGTATACAAAAATACACTACTGTTGTCAAAATCTTTGCACGCGTTTCCAAACATTCTTACACCAAGAGTTTTGTTAGACATCCACTTTCTAATTTGGAATAAATATCTCTAATAAAGACGCACTTAAACCAATGCATATTTGAAACAACTAAAATATTAGGACTAACATTTCATAACAGAGATTAGTATGGTATAAACCTCTTTCAGAAGGTCATATGGTATAAATCCTACTAATTTAAATGGAAATGTTATCACTGAACTGAGAAACAATTTGGCTTGCAAAACCAGCATTTGCTACTAATGCTCAGCATACGTTTTGAGGCACATTACCATGTAGATACAGCCCAGAAAAATCAGGTTTGAGTGCCTCATTAGCCTAATGTCTACGGCTGGGCAGGCCTAGGGATATACCTCACGTCTCTCTGCCAAGGAATAAAGATGACTCCTCGTCAGATGTGGAAAGGAGTTTTGTAAAGTCACTGTTATCTGGGGATGATTTAGTTAATCCGACTTCCCTGAGAAGTCGGTTACCTTCAACCCAGGTTGAATTCACATCCTTAACCAGAAAGTTCTGCATCTCAGGCTAGCAAGAGGGGATGTGCCCTGGAACCTAAATATGCTGAAGTCAGGACCAATTATATGTATGGTTAACAGGAGGGAAAGCAGGAATGAAAAGCAGGAATGAAAAGGAAGTTACCTGTAAGACTATCCTTAGACAAAGGCCACCCGGAGGGCAGAAACACTCAGAGCTGTGGAACTCTACTGGGTTAGTAGAAAAGGATCACGCTTTCATTTTAATTCTTAATATACATTTTTTATGACTCTGCAAGGTCTGTACTACTTTTAAGGAGCTTATCAAGCTAAATTAGTTTTTACAGGGTATGAGTAAACAGGAGCTAATCAAGATATAGGAAGTACAAGTGCACAATCCATGATTAAAACATTTAGGAACAGAGCACAAAAGGGAGAAAAATAAAGCTTTAACGCTCTACAGCATTCTATAGTTTTACACTTGTACCCCACTTGGTTTAGACCAGAGAAATGCAGCTATTCACACGCCACGTGCACTGATAGACAACTGCAGCCTGAGGAGGATGCCTTGATCACTGCTATCGGTACTGCGTCTTCACGTTCTATAAACACTGAAAACGTTTCCTGGAGAGCGGACACCTTGGTCTCCCACTTTCCAGGCATACATCACATCATCAAAGTATACAGACACACAATTCCTCATGTTCCCTCTCTTTTTCCCCTTGTTGTAAACTAACGAATTATTAATTGTATAAAAGCAGAACAGCTCTAGTAGGGCAGATTTAGCAAACACTATACTTGTGTAGTGTCTAGTCCATACTATAGCTGGTTTAAATCACAGACATTCAGTTTTAAAAAAGACAGGATAAAAAAAAGAGTCACAAAAATAGTAAATAATCTAAATGAAGTGAGTTTCTCTTCCACACATCACTTTCATATATTCCTGCAAACATTTTCAGCTTTGATTAATTTTACTTTACCATTTCTTAATTACTTCATTAGGCAATTCCCAAACAGGTCTTTTACAGTAGCTGAAAATCTCTCAGTATCAAAAAAAGTAAGGATTCCATTTCACCCTCAGGTCTTACAGCACAATACATCTTAAGTCTCAAACATGACTTAAGTGAGAGCAAAATCAAGTAAGAATTAATATCTCTTCCACTAGAACAATCTTCGCCCAACTAATAGCACCATACAATGACATGGCTTTAATTTTCTTGTTCCAGTGTTGCCAAGTTGTGCGTTTCCTCACACATGCACTTTATTCAAGAAACTAAAAATAATATAAGTCATCAACACAGAAAGAAACAAACACGAAAAATATGTGGTAACAAATCAAGTTATTTATACTGAAAGCATTTTGTTTTATTATTACACAATCTAGAACATTCTGCCCCACCCTCTTCAATTTTTTTACTGCCATTCTTTTTCTAAATTAGTTATTCCTTCCTCCTCTAATTATTACTTTAACACAAACATTCTTAGAAAGTTATCTCTAAACATTTTTTGGTAATACTGTGCAGAATACAGCTATTTATCTCTGCATTAGAAATAGGCTTACCTATACATCGACAAAACCTTTCCAATGAGCACAACGGGTTTTACCCGAGCAGAACGGTGCTGGTCCGGGTGGAACACGCGGCAGTCGTTCTACCAGAAGGTACAGTACGTTCTGCTACTGCACAGAAAAGAGCTTTACAATGACTAGGCTCCCTCTAGCACCCATCTGCCCCGGCTGCCAGCGCAGCCTCTGGGGACACGGCTGTCCCCTCTGTCCCCAGGCTGCCTTCTCCATCCCCAGCACCACCTCGCTCCTTCCCGGCTCTCTCCGGCCCCCCACGGGATGGACAATTTCAAATTGTCTCATGGAATCTCTGCCAGAAGGGTATCACAACAAGCTTAACACAGTTTTAAAACCACGGTGCTACGCCCTTGCGCTCTTGCCATCAACCATGCGGTTCCATTCACCTTCTTTTGCTCCATATTTCATCTGACCAATCTGAGCACAAAGTTTTTAGGTAGGTTTTTTACTGTAATAGGCACAAAACCTGGAAAAGTATTTTTCCTTCCCCGCATTCCCCAGTTGCTGGCACCAAGCTAGCGAAGTTTGTAGTGACTTCCATCACAAGACAGACAAAATAAAACCCACAGATAAATATCTGTCAAGACAGCAGTTGAAAGGTATAATCTTTCAACTTGTCAGCTTTCATGTGTGGAAGGGAAAAGAAAAGGATAAAACACAAAAAGCATACAAATAGCTTAGGATTTGTACATTTGATTCTTGTTCTGAGAGAGCAAGAAGGTTGCCTGAAGCTTTTCACTGCCTGTATAAATTGGGAAAATTTGTACGCTACTTCGAAAGGTGAACTTCAGCACTTACTCTTCCTTCTGTCCTGCAAAAAAATTACTTGGCTTTGGAATAAATTTAAATACAAATACAATTGTTGGAGGTCTTTGAAAAAGCAGATTTGGGGGGTTTTTTTAGGCAAAACAGAAAGAAGATGGGATTTTGGTGATGAACTGAATCAGAAAGGACTTCCTAANGGGGGAAGTATGCAATTAGGAATCAGTGTGCAGTTGTGCCAGGTAAAAACAAGATTCCAACAAAAAGCAGCAAGAAGTAAGAATTTAAAGCATTTTGGAGTTCGATGCAGGGGCAGACGAGGATGAGAGGGCCATCAGTGAACTGAGTGCAGGATAGAGATGATGGAGGCAAAGAAAAGTTTGCAACCAAAGGTGGAAAGGAGCAAGGTCTCCAACACCGTTACCAGTCGTCACCTTATTCAGTCCCTAACGCTAACTATGCCACCTCTGTAATTTTCTTGAAACACTAGCTCATCTTTCACAAAAGTGATGACTTATTCCACCATCTAGATCATGAGCTTTACCACATGAAATACAAACACAGCACGTGCTGTACGTAACACTTCCATTCACCAGGTTCATTCATATCTACCTCTACTGTCAATTGAATAAAAATGTTTTTTCTTTTAAAGCTTAATTTTCATCTGTAATGAAATTTATCCTTTCCTTTCCGAGCTGTAAATACACACCTAACCGCCTCATTCTTAGACGTTACTTTTCATAGATGTCATCCACCTGCACCTCAATCTCATTGCCACATACCTCTGCCTTCAACTTTAATTATCAATATTCTTCAGCATGAACATTTCCTGGGTTACATTTTCAGTTCAATAGTTTAATTTTTTTTCTTTTCTTCATCCGAACAGCCCACTGGAATAGCATTTGTTCAAAAAGAGCAACCAGCAAGAGGCCAACAGTCCTGTGCTACAGGTAAGACTAGAATAAAGCTGTCTCCTCTCTCTCTTGCCCTCGGCCTGTAACACACAAGCGTTTCAAAGAATTCTGGTATTTCATAGCAAAACGCTGCATTTGGCACAGGACTGCGCAGACTGCAAACGTGTGTGGAGGGAGTATCAAAGTAGGTGTTCTCGTCAATTCTTCTGACCATCTTTTCGCAGCCCCTGCCTGCTCCTTCTCACCATTCCCACACTTCATCTTCCTCAAAACCGCTCCTTCCAGCTCTTGTCTCTTCTGTAGATATCCTTGCCTTTATTGACCAACTCACTATTTGCCCCTTTCCCTTCCTTTAGTGGCTCCAGCAGGGAACTCAGTCCAGTAAGCCCAGAATAATTTTTTCATTTGAGCAGCATTTGACCCAAGCTGTTTCTTCTAGATCTACATTCCTTTTTTAGGATCCAATATAGATTTCATTATGCACTTTCCCATGCTTGCAACTTGGGAAAAAAAAGGGGTATACCACAGATAATAAGAGGTATGAGTAACTTTTGTAATGGTGAAAAAGATAATTTATGAGTAAAATTTTGAGAGCATTAGCATAGAGCTTTCCAGTTTTTAATAATAATAAAATTATGTAAAATTATAAAGGTTAGAAAAATAAAACTGCATCCCTGCTTACCTACCTGTGGTTATTACGGAACACTTGGTGTTCCCCACAAGCATGTTGCTGTGTCCATATTCCGGACAGATTTGTACTGGGGCAATCGCGTTCTCCCTGTGTGACGTAACCCTTGTAAAATTACAACGGGAAAAAAACAGGGTTTAGACTTTCCCCCTAAAAAACCCTGTTGTGTCTGGTTGTTGACACAGAATGAATACCTGCATTCCTGGGATGGGCAAGTGATGCCTGTAAAGCAGACTTGTACTGCAGGTAAAGGAAGAAGGAGCACAAAGCTGGTCACGTTCAAATGAACATTAACTTGCTTTCTCCTCTGACAGCTTTTCTATGTCCTGCCGAAGTGAGAAGAAGCTACAGCATTTCAGAATTCAAAAAAGCAGTCAGGGCAGCACGGTGAGTGTACGAACCTGCAGACATTTAAAACACGACGTGCGCAAAACCAAAACGCGGAGAGACCAACCCCTTAGGAGATTTGGGCGACATCTGCTTGATGGCACTTGGTGGCACTGTTCAGAACGTCAGCTACCCGGGTGTCCTCTGCTGGAACAACCTCTGCCACACCACTATTGTTAGTTCTAGCGCACTACAGAAAAGGGAGGGAGAGGGCAGCCCCGAGCTCCTCCCCAGCAGAAGAAAACTTCCTTTCAACTCTGTCGCTGGATGCAGTGTAGAAGCCCCAAACTACGCCAGGAGAAAGAACTTAACGTTACAAAAGGAAGAAATCAGACACAACAGCGACAGCAAGCAGGCGAAAATCAGAATGGAAGAAATATGCTTTAAAACAGAGACGAATGCAGAACTGAGGAAGTCCAGAACGTGGAAAGTGCCCGGCAAAGGGCACTGGAAAAATCTTCGAGGATATTTTTGTGTCCAAGTTCTGCTACAAGGACTTTATTAACAAGTGAAGGGTGTAACAACAACGTCAGACCTAGGAGCTGAGAAGTTGAGAGCAGGTGGAAAGATGACCTGCTCCCGTCCTGCCGAAGGCCAGCCAGCGGGCTCGACGGAGCCGACGTATCCTGTGTTTGTGCCTAAAGCGGACTGAACCCCATTTCTCTATTTGCTTAAAACCAGTATACAGCACGTTTTGCCATTTTTTTGCTCTTTCAAGGCAGGAAATTCCCCGAAATTATTATTTTTTTAAACTTACTGCGAGAGACTTTAATGATGCCACTTCAACAGCTGATTGAGCTGATTGAATCAATTTCTGCGCAATAACTAACGAACAGCTCTCCAAATAATCCGCAGAAATCAGTCAAGGTAGCTTTTTGATGCAAGAGCGCACAGACTTGGTGGAAGGGCGGGGAGAACCTTGGCAGCACAGCTAATAAATGTAATTATAATGATAAAAGCTCACAAATGGCTTCATTCTAGGCTGTCACTCACAGCACCACCCGCCATCCTTCACTCCTGCTGCACACAACGACCTTTGTCACGCTTGAGAAAACGGCTCCCCGCTGGGATTTGACTCGTAACCGAGCGGCCAGATGGGGCAGTTTTGCTTCATTATTTGTGTCTGTGAAGTGGAAATGCCAACAGAAAGATTCATTACTGTCAAGATCATCTCTGCAAAGCTCCCCTGATTTATTAGGGCATAAACTGCTGTCCTGGCTGTAATGAGACATAAATGCTCTGTAAGGCCCACGAACTGGAGAAGGAAACACACACTGCCATCCAGAGGCTACCGCCCTCATTTATTAACAGCTCGTGCCAGTACCATCGTGGAAAATCACACAAGCAGACTGCAGGGAAAAAGCTAACAGATTAGACAATGACATGTTTACGTAAAAGAATTTCTTTCATTTTCCTGAAATTTGTACCCTGCAGACAGGTGAAATGCGATGGAATTGCATAAAAAAAATTTGCATAAAGTATTAGCTACAAGGTCCCACAGAGCATTCCAATCCCAGCCGTGACTAAAACCACCCCGTCCAGCCCAGCCCAGCCCTTGGGATGCTGTTTCTAACGCTCGCTGCTTCCTGGGACAGTTAAAAACCCAACCAAACAAACCCAAAACTCCCCGAAACAAAAACAACTCGAAACAACAGAAACTAACAAAAAAACCCCACCACCTCAAAGTTGGCACAGCACAACCGAGTCCAAACCTGCAACCCCAGTCAAGTCTCTGCTGCGCTTTCAGAAAGGAGGTAACAAATGATGTTTACATTCAATTAACACATTAGAGGATAAATGTAAACCTCTAACTATAAATTTAGGCAGTTTACAGAAAGAACTGTACAAAAGTTCCTTTCTGAAATCTCATGAATTTTTCCTGTATCTTCCAAAATTTAGAGGCATGTACACCCACAGTATAGGTCAATTTTTAAAAAATTTCATTTCAAAATGTTGTTTCAGAGAACTTCTTACACGCAGTAACGGCTGGGAAGAAACTTCCCCAGTGGGAAATGTATCACAATCTGAGCAGCCATACACAGCCAATTAAACCTGCTATATAGCACTTTTCACTCTTAAAATATCAGCAAACTTAATTAAGCAAATTAAGAGTACAAAGATATCTGCTTATGGTGGCACGGTAATCTTGCCTATGCTTCTAATTTAATAATCCAGTCTCACTCAGAGGGCAAGTACACTTTGTACCGACACGGCTCCTGTGAGCACTTCTGAGCCTTGCAGATACTGTACTGCTGTTAGCACTTGATTAAATATTAATGTGGGAACGAACACCAGGTTCTTTTGCCACTCAACAACCCATTAATAAGTCACTCTGGAGAAAGGAGGAAAAGACACGTGTTTTGTTGAGCCACTTTCATTTGGGAAGGCTAAATCCGGGCATTAAAAGAAAAAAAATAGTTCATTAGTAGCGTTTTTTTAACATACCTATACAGCTTGCTTTACAGTACTATTCCCTTATGGCTATTAAATGTTCTGACGTTTAAAAAGCAGCAAACTAAACCAGGCATTTACTCACCCATTTCTCACTAAATGATGGCAAATTATCTACATTGTTTTCTGCAAATCCGTACGTCATTTCACAGTTCACTCTCTGTTCAAAGGTATATCCTATAAAAAGTGATCTTAATATAAAAGAAAATACAGACTGTAGGAACACTGAATGCTGAAACAGTTATTACATTTCCTTCCGACTCAACCTGCTGTTCATTTCTAGGGATTTAATAGAGAATATGCCTTTTCAAAATGCTTTTTCACTGATACACTGCATCATACATGTTTCTTGCACGGATAATACGGCATCAACAGTTCAGTGCAAATGTGAGAAAATTGCCAATTTGCCTTAGAAGTAAAAAGAAATAATTTGGTTTTAAAAGCTAAAAATAACCTGAATTATGTCTCATCTCCACGAGGTGAAATGAAAATTTAAAAATCATCCTCTTAGTTCTCAACTCAGTTTTACACTGAAATTCAGCCCTATTTTAGGGTCACGGCTTCCCAGAGGGAACACTATGAGCATTTAGCTTCAGAGATACCACAGCTTTCCAGTGCCCATTGCAGCAGAGAAGGAACAATTGCCATGAAACTCCTCCAAAATGTATAGTCAACTGCTGTCCTTCACAGGAAACTCTGGAGTACTGCGCATCCCTATCATTCTAGAGACAGAGCAGTTGCTGTATCAATCTGGTGCAGAATTTATACAAAAAAGGGCCAATAATATTAGGCTCGTACAAGCGCAATAAAAGATCTTGATGTCACCAGGATGCGAAGCCCATCTGCCATTTCCTTCCTCTTCTCTCCACACCAGTAAAGTTCAAGCAAGACCACATTGCCACCTTCCACCATTAACATCTACCAGGAAAACTCTCTCAGAAATAAAACAACAGCAAAACAGAACTTTAAAAACGCATGAAAAATGGCAACATCACCATCCCTTAGAGGCTGAGGTCAAGTTCTACTTCCCCCCCACCAGCAAAAGCAGCTGTGGTTATTTACGCAATATGAACACTTCCCTGCTGTATTCCTCTCCTTTTCTTGAGAGTCCCTGGTGGTTCTCATGGAGAGATCCTGTCCACCCCCATCAAGGAGTTAGCCTTAAAGGTAATTCTTTGTCGTTATGCAAGTGAATTTCTGGCATGGAAGAGCATATCAAAAAGTTGCTCTGGTACAGAGTGGTACAAAGCTTACCAGAATTCCCTAGACAGATTGAGGAGACTGATGGAGGGATTCACATTTTTAAGAAAGGAATTCGCTGGTTCCCTTAAAGGTTCAGTATTTGTCAACTGAGAAGTTTGTTCTGGCTGGCTGGCAATGATTAATGACTGTCATCTCCTTGCCTGAGAGCAGAGACACCATTCTGAAGAACCTCTGTGAAGGGCCAAAGGGACACACGCACACACAACATTCCCTACATCCTTGCTGCTATGTGACCAAAAATGGAATTACCTCAGTCTCGTCATGTCTACCAACATGGGGAAAGTATGCGAGGATTTTATTATGAACCAAACTAAGATTTTGAAAATTATGCTAATAATTTCCTATTGCTAATGCAATAAGTTGGGCACAGTCAAAGACTTCGTTTTGAGTTTCACCTCTGAAAACCACTGAGTATTGTATATAACGCTGCTAGAACCATAGGGAAACCCCCCCAATTATATCGATCTAATGGCTTATTAGATGTCACTCTTGCACACAAATGTCGAGCCAAGTGTATTTTTCTGGCTGAAATTGCAAAAACATGACATACCACAAAGGCATCCTCAGATGTCTGGCTCATCGCTAGTTTCCACACATGACCTTTTAAGGAGAATTTAGGTCAGCCTAAATAAAACAGTTGGTTTCAAAATGGGGTGCCATATGTCAAAATGTACTTAGTCAGCCAGTATAATTTTTAGCCAAAAATTCAGTATTATCAGATATGGTGCTAAATTCTCTGTACTCACAATTTTCTCGTGCTGTTTGTGTACACATTTGAATATCTTGCACAAATTTGGTTTTGGTTGCTTAAATGAATCAATATATTAAAAAAATACTATCACAGTTAATAGAATCATACTGATATCACTGGTTGTTAAAATCGTTTGTAAGTAACACTGCTAAGTCTCCATTATGCTTTTTATGGGCTAAGTTTTGTCACCCTTTTTTTAAAAATTCTGAACAGTTCCATTTGTTACATAGATATTGTGGGTACTACTCATCATGAAATCCATGACAGGTCGGGGAGACAGCCCCAGACTAGGACAGAGCTCCCATTTGGACAGGATTGTACCGAATAACACACAAGAAGGTGCCATAAACTACATCTAGCTAAGAATATGAAAATTTATTTCACAAGGCAGCCAGCAGGTCCCTTTGTCTTCGCAAATATTCCTCCCTGGGTGGGAGACAAAGAGAGAAAGAAGCTCTTATTGGTCACTTAAGTAGAGCTCTCTTCAAAAGAAATTATTCTAGCAGAGAGGAACACACCGGTGGTGTTACACTGACGGCATCTCGAGCAGGGTGTGCTGCCCACACGCCAGGCTTCCAGGGACAGCACGCGGAGAGCAGAGATTTCCTGGTAAAACAAGGTAAATGCTACACTGATGCTGCTCCCACAAATCGGTGACTGATGGAGGATTCTCTTTCAATTCCAAGTGGCAAGAAACGGGAGGATAGAAAGATAGTCTGATTATAGCCACTTCTGCACACAGGATGAAATTCCTCTCCCATGAATTTTTGTGCCTATAAAACTTGATAGCCTGAATATTTGATGAAAACTCACCCCCTAAATGTGATGTAAGTTTGGCCAAAGCAAATGTTTACAGTTTTCACTCATCTCTACCACAGATGTTTCAGCATTTAGAAAAAAGGCATTTCTTTTTTCACAGTGAGAGCCAAACTAATAAATGTATACTCCGTTAATTTCATTCTTGGAGATGAAGTTAATAGAGTAGGTGAACTGCCTGGGGATTTTTCCCTTCATTTGTAAAAAGAATTGAAAACAACTGCACACCTACTCCAGGGCAAGTGCAGCATTAATTTTCAGGCTGGCAGATGTTTGTAGATTACACAAAATCTGGGGGAAGCAGGTACCTCAAAGAGGCAGATTGGAATCTTGAGCAGGTGACATGCTGCAACTGACCCGTAACCCGGCATTACAGGATGAGTCCTCGATGTATCTGGGAGCATAAGGCACCGTGGAAGAGGTCAGCTGCAGCCCCAGATTTTATAATCAGTTTGTTGGAAATCATATTCGGTGGCAGCACCAGCACACAGCATGGCAAGACTCTTCTTCCAGGCTCGGGCGTATTGGTAATTCACCGCGCTCTGCAGCCAGCCTCCCAGTGCGATACCACAGGAGGATTTTTCCCAGAAGGAAAGAAATCTGCGTAAGACAGTCTGAGAATTCCCCTTTTCATTTGCGCTTCATTTACTTCATTTTACTTCATTCCTTCTCCTATTCTTTCCATCATCCCTTTTCCTCGTCATTTTGGGCATGAGTTTTTACTCTTGAAAAGTCTACTAAGCAGATGGATCTAGAAAATTACAGAAGTTCACTTTCAGATGGTCTTCCATAATTTACAGTACGTTGCACCTATTCCTTTTTTGCCTGAGTATTTTCATTATTTGGGGAAGAAAAAGTCTATGAGAACAGGAGCAGGCTTTCTTGAGTTGAAAACCTGCTCACACAGCTTTCTACCTGACACATTGAATATATATTCCTGTTTATTTATTGAAAACTTGTATTTGTTTAGTAAGAGTAAAGATTTCACCTGATTCAAAGTGACTAAAATATAAATGATTAATTGAAAAGACTACTGTTATTCCATCTTTTGGCTTTACACTCCATGCTTAGGAAACATTTTTCATTGTTTTACTAATATTTTGCGTTATTAAATCAACTAAAACCCATGGAGACAGACCGTAACTGATGCTACCTTGGACATTACTGAAAAACGAAACATCTTCCTTCATCAGAGGCTGCAAACCAGAACCATGCGATAGAACTTTCTTGGAGTAAGTACTGTATTTCACAATGCCCTCACATTTTGTTCATACCAAGAGGAACGGCCAGGAGCTTGCCTAGCAGATACGTCTGTTGTCTCCATTCACGCACACTCCCAAATTTCCCTTTAGGTTTCTTGACAACCGAGAGCAGTCATCTTTCTGAAAGTGCTTGTGGCAACGTTTTTCCCCAAACAAGGAAAACCTGTTTCTATTTATTTTTAAAACAGGTAAAGTAAATAAAGTAAATAAAAACATTACCAGTTGTTGTTGAATATTTTCAGATCCTATTAAGGCGCGTAAGAGATATGAAAGTCGACTGTACAATTTGTGGGAGATACAGTTCTCCACAAAATCAAATGCTAAGTGGCTTCTGTCTGGAATTGTCCAGGAAAACCAGAATTAAAAACTGAAATCCTGTTTTGTATCCAAGTAGGCCTCGCCCTTTATCTCTTTCTCTATATATACATAAAAATACACAAAATCATTGGATTAAACAAAGTTACGCTTCTGACACCTCTTGCTCAGAAAAGGCCTGTTCCATGTGTCACAGGCCTCAGAGGTGTTCTATTTTAAGAGCCTCACTATATTACATTTTGAAATCTGTGTTATGAGGACGTATCTATTTCTTCTGTTTTCATAATGACATACCGAACAGCAGCCGCTGGCACACGTGCTTTACTACTACAACGGATTTTAAAGCCTTCTTCAATAACAAGCCCCAGACAATCCAAAATCCAACATGTTTTTTGAAGATACGAATGTCTAATGACGAACGGTGGCAGAAGAACGACTTCAGTTTTCTAGGGCATCTAACACTGCACCAAACTCAGCGCCGGTGTTAAAGCCCAGCCAGAAGGTTTCAGGAACTCCTAAGGGGAAACCTCTGTGACGGAGCTTAAATCTTAACGGAAGTCAGCGCAGCGCACAGGTGTTATCCCACAGAAACACAACATCTTTATGCAGATGTGCAAATCCCACTCTGTTTTGCGCTGAGCCAGTTACAGGGAGGGTAGCAGAGAAGATTAGGAGACCGTGGCATTTAGAATCTCCGAGAGACCAACAGGTTCTTATCAGTTTTGCAGCAGATCTCTGCGTACGGGAGCGGAACACAGAAGTTAAGTCTCCAGAGACTGCCACGTCTTTCAGAAGTCTCAGAAGGCAGTTAATGCTGTTATGCCAGTTTAGAAAAAGTAGGCATAAATACAGAGGGATAAACAAACAGCGCGCCCTAAACGGGTATTCTCGAAAATGCAGAACAACGCAGTTAAAGATTCAACCACTAATAAGGAATCAGCAGACCCACAACAGAGTTCTAAAGACAGGACTGTTTGGATAACTTGTTTAGTTCTTAATTCAGTAAAGCATTTTAATGTATGCCTGAATCCATTGCTTTGGTTAGCAGAGATGTAATAATTCACATATGTAAGTGCCTTCCTGAAATGAATACTAAACTACACATATATGATCCCCTGCATGTAATGAATCTTCCGTACCGTCTTGATATATGTGCACGTATTGTGGGATTGTTCCACAGCCAGACACCACCAAGGATAACAGAGGTACTCTGGGAAAACAGTATATATGAATAATAATTTCATATATAAACAGCGTCTGTTATACTTCCAAACCAGCAGAATTTGGCCTCTCAGAGCAAAATGAGCAAGAAATACCATTTACGATATGTAATGGGATGCCAGCAAGAGAATACTACACCAAACATTTAACTTCCTCCCTTTGTAACATTCCCTTTCCAAACATCTCCTGAGATTTGATATTTAAACATGCAATTTACCAACCTTCTCAACTTCATGTAAATATCCAACAGAAGTTAACTTAAAGTCTCAGTATGTAATGAAACAACACACCGCGGCTTATTTTAATTCACCGAGAGTTATATAAAATAGAA
Source organism: Pluvianellus socialis (assembly GCA_013400795.1). Lineage (NCBI taxonomy): Eukaryota > Metazoa > Chordata > Aves > Charadriiformes > Charadriidae > Pluvianellus > Pluvianellus socialis. The sequence goes on along the minus strand of VZTS01005626.1, from coordinate 28,993 downwards.
GTATATGAAGACGTCGTTAAGGGAAAAGTGATACAGGAGTGAACTAAGAGCGGATCATACAAACTGGGTAGAAACATAGTTCGGTGCTTAGATGAAAATGTCTGAAAAGAATTATTTCTCTGTGCTGGTCTGTAGTTTTCCAGGGTACTTACCAGTTACAGGCTACTGGAATTGCCATACTTCACCCGACTAGCAACGAACCTGACCTCTTGGCTAAGACAAGAGGCAAGAACTGATTTTCCTGTTTAAGCTGCACCGTTGCACTGTCTCCTCTACTTGCATTACCACATGTGACTGTGAACGCTCCTGTTAGTCATAAAAATATCTTCAATCTTATTAATGCTAGTCCACTACATAATGTGTTTTATTCAAGCTTAACCTTGCATTTCAAAAATAAAATTAGAAAATTGAAGTTTCATTGCAGTATATTCTCAAGCAGTAACAGAGGCCTAAAACATCACAAGGACAGCTTTTTAAAACTTACTCCAAAATACAGATGAAGTTTTCAGTCTTCCCTGTCTGCAGAATCAGTGAAAAGTTTTCACTTAGTGTCTTGTGTTCTACAGAATAGAAGGCACCTATGAAGCAAGCAGGCTTGTACATCTATTATATCCTTCGTATTTCTGGCTATCGGTGAAGGAAGCAGAGATGACTGAGCATAATCCCACTTTTGTTTCTTTCACTAACCTGTTTTTCACCAAGGTTCTCCTCTCTAATGTCACCTTTAATATACATTCAGGTAATTTCAACTGCTTCCGGAAGCCAAACCTCAAACAGGTAATTTAGGAAAACATTCAAGCTCAACATTGTCTTCAGATTTTTTTACCATCTGTATTTTTTTTTTTTATTATTATTACTAATCCAAAATAATTGATTGGAATACTGTGTTATCTCTTTATTGTCAAATGCAACCAATTGGGTTTCGTATATGCAGCTATGGTCACCTTTACGTGGGTGGATTACTCACACTTAACAATATACATTCTTGATATTTTACAGAGACTGTAGATACTCATCTAAAATAGAACAGCTCTGACAGCCTTCAACATCTCTTTTCTGCCTGTCGTGTTACAGTAAGACGATGCAAACATTATAAAGAGAAGTAATTAAAAACAAGCAGACTGTGAACTGTATCCTGGCTTTCCGTATAATTGCAGTATTGTTCAGCTTAAACCACAGAAACTAAAACACAGTTTTTATCATGCCATTGAAGAACTTCAAGAAATAAATGATCTCACTATTTCCTTAAGTGGATGACATAATTCTTCACAAAAAACCACCACCTCGAGAATAGACATAGTCCACAGTATGGAATGGGCATATTTGCACAATTACTCTGCCTACTTTAACTGTCTGGCTTCTGGCACAACAGCGCCACAAAAACAAATTTTTAAAAAAATTAAGCCCATGCAGCACTTCAAATACCAGGTCAGGTTTCATTACGTTCATTTTGTGAATTAGGAAAGAGAATCCATAAGATATCAGGTTCTCATTATGCTATTTACTTACAATACTTTGGTCTCTCTTGTTAATAATGGCTTTCAGCCACGTATTTCAGTAATATGGAGTTCATGCCAGATGCAAATAGCAACTACTTGTAGTCATCCAGGCATGTTTTATGTATACACATTTTATCTTAAATTATGGTGCTCCTCACATTTACATACACTACATAAAATTTAACTTATTTTTTACATGCAAAAGTAATGATTTTTGTGTTATTGATACTCACGAGTTGCAGAAAAATGCTTTGGACAATCTACTGCAGATTGTGGATTATCGTCCACGGTGACTGCCCCCTGTTTACAAGGTACTCAGTATGACTTGTATTTCATTTCCTTTTGTACCTATTTCTGATTACACGGCAAACACTAACAGGGTAACGGCACTGTGGATATACATTTAGATTGTGTGTAACTGATCGTCCCAACTACAATTCTGAAAACATTCAGAAAGCATTAGCCACTATATAATTCTAGCCAATATAACTGGATATGAAAGGCTGTAATCCTTCCTCTGGCAATCCACATATACTCGGAGGAAAATACTCAATTACCCTTATCTTCACAAAAAAATAGCTCCCCACTTTTTGGTTTTAAGCACTGCAGAAAAAGTTTCCTCGTGGCAAATTAAATTGACAGTGGCCTAGAAAAGAATTCTTAACTACTTTGAGTGTCATATTAAAGAATACAGACAGAAATACTAGCGATTAACTCACTAGTCATTAACTGAAACAGAAACCTACCTGCCTCTCTTTACCTTTAAAAGGGGGAATAATGCAAAAGAAAAGAATATTTTTTACTTTTTTTCCCCCCCTCCCAAAAAAGGTGCCGATCAGGCAGGAAATTAGGACAACAGCATTTCTGTGAGGAGTTGCTTCTCTTTATCCCCAAATCAAGAACTTGTGTTCGATCTCATACCCCACCTTTCATCGTACTGCTAGGGTGCCTAAAAAGATAGCAAATTAATGTAAATTATGTCATAGCTCGAAAGGCCTGTAATGTGTCTGGACCTTCTTTTGTTCTTGAGATAACCAGTAATAACGCGTACAGGTTGTGCAGCAGTAATAACATCCATCTTTAAAGTACTTTAATCCTTTTAGGGGGAAAAAAAAATCAATATCATAACACCCAGACAACACTGTACAGGAAACATTCAAGTTGCTGCAGTAATGTTCCACGTTGCCAACGTCAGCAGGTTCCTAAACTACAGAGACGTGGACAATCTGCAGGATGCTTTGTCACCTTGTGGATAGCAGACAGGAAGAAAGAGACGGTTCGTCACCAAAGCGATGCCCCAATTCAGCTACCCAGTTTCTTGTAGCCTGTTTTCACAGCATCCACTTGATTTCATGGGTGTCTTTAGGATAGTCTTCAGACAAAGGAAACGAAAACATGTCACGTTTTCATCTTCCTTTATTAAAGGAGAGTGAGGAAAGCATTCTTTCCTGTCCCATGGCAGAATCTAAATGCTCGGGGAATTTTACGTATACCCGAAGCTCAGACTTTCATTTCATACACAGCTATTGAAGCCAATAGATTGTTGGTCATCTTCAAACTCCCTAAATAGATTTTTTAAAATAAAAAAAATTAAAATGCAGAATTATTAAAGTTAAATATATATTTCACAGGTCTCTCATATGAATAACAGGATAGAAATAAAGATCTTTGATGACCAAGTGCCCAGTACTAACCAGGAAAAACCAAGCATGTTTTTAAGTACTTAAGAGAGCCTAACACTGTATATTACTAAATGCACTCTAAGTATTGATCCTGTAAAAGCGTGCATTGAAGTCCCATACGGCTAAGGATTTATGAACTAATTATTATTATCTGCAAATACAGGATATTATTACAAAATGAAATCAAATCTAAATCCAGCAAATTTGGAGGTGATAATCTCTGGATTCAATTATAATTTTAAGTATTGTATGTAGACCCAGACTGTGGAATTTTTCATATGAAGCAGATGCAAAAGCAGGTATAAATACTTAAAAGTCACGGGACTGTTTATCTTGTAATTTCAACAGTTCTGTTGTTCAGACACAGGCAACATTAGCTGTTTGGTCTTTCTGCATCATTAGAATTTAGCAGTAGGAATAAAGATGTCATGGCAGTTATTCTTTATATTCACCCTACTTGAAGTCTTAGCACTGACAGAAACCATCTTAAATCTCTGCCTTGTTGTAATGGTTCATAAGCAGAAAGAAAATATTTCTCTCCCACACAAAATGAACTCTCCCCAGAGCCCTCAGAATAATAGGAGACAGACAGATGAAGTTTTATTCCCTGCTACTCGCCCAGTAAGTCAAAAGCTGCAGGTTAATGGGGAAAAGAAGAGGGGGAAAAAACCAACAAAAGACCCCCTGAAAACAAACCCACTACATTCATCCTTCCTTAAAAGAAGAAAAAATTCAGGAGAGACTTCTGGCCTGTCTAGCTGGATTTGATTCTAGAACATGAGGAAATCCTTTTTTCTGCAACATGGTGAAAACCTGAGCTTTTACATGACATACGCAGGGTAGATGCATTTACTCTTTCATATTACATGTTCTCTTTTTGGTGCTTCATGTGGCAGAGCCGTCATGAAGCTCAGAAACTTGAAAACACTGAATGTAAGTTTCAGGAATGAGAAAAATTCTGTACAAAGCATAAATTCATTTATAATGTATGAGAATCTAGCTCCTTGAGGTACAAGACTGCATGTATGGGTACGGACTCGTAAAAAAAGGAAACAGACTTTAACAACTTAGATCCTGTCCAAAACACAGCACTATACCAGCTACTAGGAAAAAAATTAACTCTGTCCCAGCCAAAAGCTGGAGGGATCGTACAAATAAAACACAGTGCGTTATGAAAATAGCAACGACTAGATTTACATTTTAAGTAGCAGAAGAGACTAAGAAAACATGGGGAACTGGGTTTTTTTTATGAGGGAGGGACTCACAAAATAAACAGCAAAATGAAAGTGTTCCTTCTTTCAAGGAAACAGTTCAAAAGATAACTTTAAATAGTTTTTTGATGGTTGTAATTCTCTAGCTCGTACACAAGATCAGGGTAATATTCCCCCTTCCCCCCCTCCCTCCCCCCAGAAAACTCAATTTAATTTTAGCTACTTTGGGGATTTAACTGTAGCCACGTTATTCTGTTTCAAAATTATTGCAACACAATTTTTATTTAATACATTATCGGAAAGAAGAGCCTTTTTAATCAATTGTCAGGCAGAATACGTGACAATGATCTGTAATAACCTGCTCTTATCCTTGTTTACACAGCGCTTTTTTAAAAAAACAATATAGGTGGCTTGGAAAAAAGAAGAAAATATGAATTGTTATATCCATGGTGACAGTATGTTTTCACTTTCCATTTGTAGAGATTGTCACTGACAAACTGGCAAAGCTTTCGAAGTTATATGAAAAATTTGTTCCTTTCTATGAGAGAACAAGATGTTTCTGCTGCAACTAATGATGGCATATTTAATATTCTCTAAGGTTAGATAACACATAACTGAAATAGGTACTTTGCTGACATGGTAACTGAGATTCACAGAAACTTAAGAACTTATCTCAGAGCTAATACTTTGTCCATCGCTGTCCATGACGGTATCAAAATGGCAGGAAAAACACAAATGATCAGAAAGATGGCAAGGCAATGTATAGATAAATAGAGAAGAAAAAAACCCACGAGAAAAAGAACTACTAAGGAGCTCAAGGGTGTGATGTACAAGCACATAAAATGGCTCTGGAGAGAATAAAGATGGTGTAGCGCAAAAGCGGGGGGTCTTGAAGTGCACCGCACGCATCATCCTTAGGCACACTGACATTGGGAATATTCGGAATACTGCATTTTCAAGAATTCTTCCTTTCCAGAACAACAAAGCACACTGAAAGATCTAATGCACTCAAGCATACTTATGGAAATCTTTCACACTTTTCATACTGAAACATTCCGGGCTGAAAAGAGCACAAACTGACTGGACTATTTTTTTTTTTCCTAGGTATATTCTAATACGCAACTTAGAAGACTGTATAATACACTAAATAATTTACAAAGTTGAGTAGAATATTGCAGATTAAGTAACAGCTACTCCCTAAACACCATGTCCTTGCTGAACAAGGTAGGATTCTTCACGCCAGGCCTTTGCAGAAGTACCCCCAACGGAAACCTGTCCTGCTGCGTATCGTGTTTTTATCTCAGCTAGAGCTGTCGATTTGCACACGCAGGGTATGGACCACACCGTTTGGTGAAAGCAAAATGATTCCACATGACAGGGACAGTTTTCCCCATGGTTTCTTCCCATTCGTGAGAGGAACTTCATAGTGTAAGAAAATACCAGATGTCAGAGGCACATCCTTCTAAGAGATTCTGTAAATCTCCATAGACATCAGCGTTCGCTAGATAAAGCAAAATGCTCTCACGGAACATTTGAGGACTTAACAACTTACAGCAGATAATAANCTCCTTTCATTGTTCTCTCCCCTCTGAGAGAAACTGAACTTCACAGGACTTCAAACCTCAGGGAAAAGAACAAAAAAACCCCAAACAAACACACACAAACAAACAAACCCCTCCACCAAAACCAAAGGAAAACATTTCAGCCTCGTTTCCAGGAGGCTCCAGCTTACAAAGTCACTCGACGACATCAAAACTAGAAAGGAGATAAAATCAGTGTGAGAGGAAAGGTGCCGGAAATATCGATTGAAATTCCAAATGTAATTTAGATTGAGTCATATTCATTGTACCCTCTATTTAATTTGTTTAAATTTACGTGTTGCTTAGTGAAAATTCTTCATAAATCAACTGTTCATGGAAATCTCGAACCATTAAAAGATTTGACTAAAGTATTAAGAGTAAATATTGAGGTCTATAGGTGAAATTAACACTTCTCAGACCATTTCTGTAGGGGTAAAAGTGTTACGCAAACACCTAGTAATTACTCAAAGACAAAAAAAAGAAAAAATTTGTCTATTGTTTATAAACATTTCTGGTCTGAAGAAGCAGCTATTAAAACAATGATTTCACAATCAGGTTACAGTTGTCTTGTTTCTCTCAGAAAACATTCAGAAATCAGTGTGAATACCAAGAAGAATTTACGAGATACACTGAGACTGTATTACTACTATGCATTTATACAAGCACAGCCAGCTGGTGGAAGACCTAAGCCATATAACATTAAGGACAACCACTCATTTACTTAGGAAGAAAAACATAACATATGACCTGTCTGATAAAAACAGATTCCCTTTTGAATCCTTAATTACCTGAAAAACAAGCTACAGTCTAAATATGATACTGTTTCCAGAATTGAGTAATTTCAACTGACAAATATATTTTATAAAGTCCTAACTTTCCAAATGTCTTATTAATCAACAGAAAAATCAATAAAAGCTTTACACCTGAGGAATCACCCATCTTCAACCGTGAAGAATACAGAATAAGAAAAGCCAGGAGATATTTTTCATGTAAATAGCAACGATAAATAATCTCAGTGAAAAGCACTGAAGAAAAGTTGGGAGACAAAAATCAAAGGTCATGTATTCCCCGCTGACTTGTAAATAGCTGATCATCACATTTCAAGGAGGTACTTCTTTGTATGTCACAGAGTAGAAACAGATTATTTCTCTTATATTTCAGCAATATTGCCCTTGCCAATTGCGATGTGACCCAGCAAAGTACGATAAACACCCAAATGGAAAAATGCTGACATCCAATGGAACTTCTTTCATAATATCAAGTTCTACCTCTTAATACATTAATTAAATACTGAACGTCCTCATCCCTTCCAGTACACAAAGGCTAGCATCAATTCACACACAATTTCTGAGCTCTCCTCAGAATACGCAAATACATATGCATCCTTACATTCTTTTAAAGATGACAGGCTTCCTGGCATATCCTGGTAAAATCACAAAAAGTATGAGCTTTCCTTTACAGAATGCAGTCACATTAAAGGAGAGAGAAAGGTATCTGAAGGAAAAAACAGATCTTCAGATTGCAGTTAATTCCTACTGTACGGTCTCTGAATGAAAACCTCTTAACCATAAAAAGTAGCATAGTTGTATGTTAATTTTATTACACAAAATGAAAGTAATGGAAATAAAATTTTCAGAAGATTAGTAAAAAAAAAAAATCACAAATGTCCCGTTTTCTCTTGCTCACTGATTGCTAATAGATGAGGTTTAGTTTAGGTAAACAAGAGAAGAGAGAACAGAAAACAAATGTAATTTTATAAATGAGAGGAACTTGGCTAAAAACTACAAATCAAAACTACTACTTTTTTCCAGAGAATACCAAAACCCCATGTAGCACACTCGTATTAACCAATTACTTGCTCAAATTGCGCTCTGAAGAGTGAGGTGGTTGCTTCCACAGGCATATAACATGTCAGGTATCTCAAACTACAAAAACTCCCTAAAATAGTCCAAAATTTGCTTTAGCAGAAGATAAAAAGCGTAGAAGGAAATTATTTCACATCCGAACATGAGGACCACTAGAGCTTCCTCATCAGGAAAATTCAAGGCATTTCTGCACTACAGTATGACACCCGCACATTACATAGCAAGGTAATTTAATTCTGAGCAAATTTCTTTATACAGGTAGATATAAACACATACAATTTTAATAAAATCTCATCAATTGCCAACTCTACCCCTCACTGCCAAATAAAGGCATTTAAAAACCTGAGTACTACATCTGCTCCTTTCTCCACAGTAAAGAGCCGTTCACTGTCCACGCTACATAGCCCTCTAACTTCAAAAAGCATTGGATATTAATGAGAATTTGGGGAGGAAGAAAAGTTTTTCACGTTTAATGATGTCTCACAGGGGAAGCATTACGTAATGGTCAAAAATGTACCCTGAAGGGAAGTATTTCCTTAATATCTTATTATCCTAAGTTCATTTCTACAGTAAAAGGCCATCTCTGTGCTCAGACAATACCGCATAAGCATCTTTTTTGTAATTAGTGAAACATCCAGTTATCCAGAATCATTTTCAGACCATTAGAAAGATTGTTACTGACTTTTCAACGGGCACACACTTTACATTGGATACGAAGCTTTGGGTTTTTCCACTAAATAAAGGTGATAGCATACTTACTTTTCTGTCTGGCCAATTATATTTTGCAAATATCGTATCATATGTGTCCACAGCTCCATCAGTAATCAACATTATGGCTTGGCTGCAAATACTTCCTTGTCCTGTGTGATTGAACTGTGAAAGGAAACGTTCATTTAGTGACACCACATTCCTCTTAGATGAAGATAGACAGAATCACCCTGGATAGAACATGGGTTTTGTCCAATCTCTAGCATTCTTAGAAGCAGGTGAAAAAGACCCAGGGTGAAAGCATTTTATCATAGATATTATGTTCTTACTGAATTGCAACTTCAGTTGTGCCACAGAGTCTGGATTCATCATATATCCCCATTTTATCAACTTGAAAAATAAGAAACATACATAAATATAGCACTTCCCCAAATTAAAAGTATATTCCCTTGGTTTAGATAGTTGATAGGTATTGATGCATCTGCATAGGGTTTGCTTTGATTTAATACAATTTTAAAAGTACGAGCTACTCAAAAAGAAGAAATGAAGGACCGATAATTTTACTGTAAAATACACCACTCCTGTAGCATTCATATTCACTCGGGATTACATTCTACATGTTATTTTTTATAAAACATTTATCTGGGAGAACCAAGTTAATATCTATATATTATCAGATCCTCCTGTTACTCCAAATGAACGCGTACAAGTAATTCAAGCTTGTGGACAGCAGCACTCGAGCACAGGTACTCAGACAGCAATGAACACACCCTTCGGAGCATGCAAAGAAAGTGTCATCGCTGCACAAACCGCATTTTCTCCCAGTCAAAGAGCCAGTAAACCGGACTGAGCCATAACACAAGCTTTGATCTCTTGATTCTGGAGTTAGCACCTTAATTGTAAAGCCATGTGTCTCCACTTGCTCTTATTGCAGAACAGGTTCTTATTTGTACGTGTATTATTTAATTATCCAAGGAACTTAGGTGAAACATTCAGCTTTTAGCAAAAAGATGCCAAGTTGGGAAATTATTTGATTTTTAATTACTCTGTACAAACACTAAAAAGGCATTACACACAACTCCCTAGGTTGCGCTAACATTTGAATACATGCTAATGAATGAACAATCTCCTTTTGTTCTCTTCCCATGTAATTTTCAGGTTCATTACCAACTTTGAGGTCAGATAAGGCCTCATCCTACCACCTTTCTCTTGGTCCTGAGAAAGCCAAGCAATAATTGCCTTGTCCCGTCTCACCAGCCTGTCTGTGCTGAATAGTGCCCAAAAAAGGGTGGTCCCTTTTGAAAAGTAATATTAAAATTTAAGGGTGCATTACCTTGTAGGGATTCTGATTCGATCTGAATTCAGTAACATTCATTCAGAGTATCCTAGTTTCACTTGGGCTAGCAATTGCTCTGCCTTTAAGCTTTCTGCAGTCTATTCTCCCTTACATATTTGCTGTTCTTCCCAAAACTCTAAAAACCTTTTTTCTAGAAAAAGTTCTTTACTTCTAAAAACGTCATCTTTGTAGTTGTAAAGCTGCAGTAGGTAAAGGGAGTGCTCTGTCCTCTTTTCTTCTGCCTTCACGTTTCTATATCAGAGCAGTCACGTCCACAAACAGCATTCAACAATCATTTACATCGTTTGCACCTCTCCTCCAAACCATTTTCCTTTTGATCAAACAGGAACCTCAGCAAACAGTAATAAGAAGCAATAATAAATAAGCATGTTACGTAGAGGGAAACTAATGTGCATTTACAGAGCTAGCTATATTCTGGCCACTGCCATTCTTATCTGTGATACCTGCAAGGCAGGCTATCCTTAAAATTCTTCAGGCGTTACAGCTTTTCCAGATCCAGAATTTAATAATAAAGTGCGATTCCTTTCTTAGGACGATCTCAGATTAAATGTTTTCTTATAAAGATGAAGTTACTTTGTCAAGGGATATATTCTTGACATGGACAACGTATTTTGAAGGAGACAAGGGAAATTAAATTAAAAGGGAAATTAACACCGGTGGAATGCCTTCATATATTTATTTTAAAACATCATTCTGTATGCATCTGCATTATTCTACATAGTTATCCATTTGAATATTTTGAAGAATGAGATTAAATTCAAATGCTTTGATGAGTAATATCTTCTCATATTTGTCTAGAACTTTAATTTTATTGAATAGCAAGAGTGATGAAAGTGTTTTCCATAATAATAACAATGACAAGGGCCTTATGATGAACTACAATTAGCTCAGTGATTCATCAGTTAGCNCCTACGTAGCTAACCTATAACTCACAAGAATAGATTTCTGGCATGTAGATGTCACATACCATAGACAAAGTGGAAAATGGTTAGCTACACTCTCTGAAGGAGAGATTAAGGAGCTTTTTCTCTGGCCTCGGCTGCTTAATAGAAGCTCCCAGAGACTTTGCCAGTATGTCTGTATATAATGGAAAAGATCTTTATGCTGTCGATTCNCAGTTAGCAGCAAAAATTTCAATGCATCCTGACATTTACAGCATTTGGTTGTGATTAACAGTCTTTGAAATGTCACAGAATTTTATTTAATTGGCTATGATTTTTTTAAAGGTAATCACTGTGAAGACGGCATTTGTCACCAAAAGAGATAATTGCAGTTGTCACATGACACAGTAGGTGCCTAGCTACTGTACTAAGCATTTCTATATTCTTACACTGTATAAGGAACACTGCATA
>VZTS01005626.1:0-17111 GCA_013400795.1 Pluvianellus socialis | reverse complement strand
GAGGCTATTACACTCCCTTTTATACTATAAATACAAACAGTCATTACTGCCCCTTGAACAGATCTGAACGTACATGTGAGCATGATCCATCACAACCTTACAGATCAAAAGACTCTCACTCATCATAGGTACGAATTCGGCACATGGGATGCCAGTTCCCTTTATTCTCAAAACTATCGGTTTATCTAACGAGATTTTTATACCACGTTCATCATTATAACTTCACAGTTGCCTCACAAAACAAAAAATCTCATCTCGGGTCTTCTCGATCGCTGTCTGTAATGTGGGGTTTTTTTCCAGTTTACACAGATTTAGAAGACTAGCACAGAACATCTCTTGAAGCTGGTTGCTATTTACTGTTGTTTATCAGTTTCCTAAGACTATATTCAATGCCTATAATGGGATTCTTAAGAAACCCTCTACAAACAACTAGAGTTTTCTTTACTTCAATGCAGATTTTTCCCACTGTCATTTTTGGTATAAATGCTATGCTTATTTGGTGCTATTTATGCTATATTTATGCTATGCATATTTGGTGCCAGTATAAAGACAGGCACAGTTGTCAAGTCAAACCCTTTGGAGAATATTTTCTTTTGAGGTCTCGTTTGCAAGGTACAGCCCTCTATCAAAAGACAGTTTGCTACGTATTTTAGATGAGATTTTCTTTTTCCAGCAGACTAACAGAGTTCAATTTTTTTCCCCCAAGTATCAAGAAAGGAGTCATCAGCGTAAATCTGAAAAGCATTAACTTACTTCATTGAGCATGTTGAAGGCTTCATTTAAAGCAATATCCAGCATTCCAATTCCTTTTGCAAAAAGTTTGTCAAGATGTTCCCTGAAATGCTGAAACATGAACAAGAAAGTGTTCTTTGTCAGTTTATCGTTACAACGTACGTGTTGCCATCAATGATTAAAGATTTCTGAATTCTTCTTTAGACTTACTTCTTAAGCTTAAATGTCTGCATACACTAATTCATAAACCAAAGCAATTTCTTGTTAATCCTTTTGACTCTTGAAGTCACTCTAAACTAAGGCTGTTAGAACAATAATAATGTGAAGGCATCACAAAATATGTTTTTGGGTAGTTATTCAGTCAAATCATTTTTCTTTAGTTTTTATTTGTTTGGTTTTCTCTTTAGGGATATCCAAATCTCCTTTTCACTTCATATAATAATTTGTATACTATTTCTAACTATTCAGCTTCTAGGGTTCTGGCACCCACTACTTAATAAAAATAAATCTTTCTGAACCTGAGCTTTGAGATTCTAACTTTTTTATAATCGCTCCCTAAAAGACGGTACACCCTGATCATTAGGTCGTTGCAGTTTAAATGCAGTTTATCAATGTCAATATAATTTTTAGATTGATAAAGACTACTTTGCACAAGAAGAAAGAGGGGCCTACCCCGCTTGCTAGCTATATGTGACTTCCTTCAGTATTACGTGGCGTAGTCGCACTCAAACCCCAAGTTCTTCCGTTTTAAATGGCTCATCAATTCACACCACCCTACCTGCTGGCCATGAGCACGGGTAAAATTTTATCACAAGCAGTTGTTAGAGGCCAACAGGGCAGAACTCATCCCGTATTTTCCTCTTTCTAAACATATGTTATTTCTCCAGATAGGTCAGAAGCTTGTCAAATTTAATGAATTTTGCACTCAATGAAAATACAGTACTACTATATAATACATCCATTAAATTGTAATTTTTTAGATAAAATCTAAGCTATGACGGATTAAGTAGCACATTTTCAAAACAATGTTAGCACTACTTTCCAAAAATAAAACGTTCAGAGGAGAAACAAATTCTTTTAGGTTTATAAGAAGGGGCAATAGATCATTAAAAACAGCATCATGAACCATGCTATCATAAAGGGACACTGTATGCAACATCAACAAACAAGTACTTCACTCCCCTCATTTGCCATGATGGAAACATTTTTTATTATTTTTTTCTTAAAATAAGAAAATATTCTAGCAGCATACTGGAAGGCAGAGAACTTCCTATTTCATTATTAAATTTCAGTAAGTTGAAACAGGAAAATGTACATCCTAGCCTCTAGACAGTTCTGAAGGCACAAAAAAAGGGCTGCTTTTTCAAAACAATTACTTCATAGTGACCTAGTAAATATGGTTCATTGCAGCTCAATACTTTGAACAGATGAAAGGCACCTTCTTATTTGTCAAAATAAGCAGAGATAGAATAAACACCCATACGGATAAAATGCAAAATGGTTCTTTTTTTCCCCCAACTTAAACGTAGCTAACTTAAGTAAATACTAGTCAGTATCTCCGTAGTACTAGTAATTACTGTTTTCAATACATTTTAAAATATAACAACTAATTTGTAGGAAGAAAATGAAGACATACGTGGTGCAAAACAATAGCGGAAACAATGCTTTTGTGAAGCATTATTTCAGTCTCCTCAAATGAAATAAAAAGTTATCTCAATAGATTAGAAAGAGGAAATTTTTTATTTATTAGGCCATTGGTCTTAAAGCCTTACTGTAGACAAGAAAACCAAATCAAATTATTGTTGCAGAAGAATTACAATACTACTGTCCCTTGAACTGCCTTGCATGTTTTTTTACAAGTAATAACAAAAAAAAGGACGAATACAAGCTACCCAACTATTCAATAAGTGCACCAACCTCTTGTGACTCTGTATCTAACTCGCCAATGCAAAATAGCTCTGAAATTTAGGTCTAAATTAATCAAAAGCCAATTTTACATACAGCTGATATTTTTAAACAGAAAGTGTTCTTAACAGTTAAAAAAAAAATGGAAAACCAGCAGCTCACTATTGTTTCATCAACGTCAAAACCAATTTCGTATCATACAAAGTTACGTGTCAACCCGACACCTTCACGCTGCTGAAGCAGCCCTGTGCTCACAGTCCATCCCTCCCAGATAAATGGAACTAAGATTAGTTTACAGTTACCACAGACACTTCCCTGCTAACACAGGGATTCATCCGGGAACACAGGAGTTCTGTGAAAATTGATAAAGCCAAATTTTTGTATTGGAAATAAGTTTCCAGTCTTACCTTTTCATAAATCAGATATGTTAAAACAAATATTTTATTACGAATTGTATTTCTCTTTGGAATACAGGACTGCTTCATAATTAAACTAGACTTATTCTGGTATTAAAAAACCAGAAGAGTTTATTAAACCTCTGAATGTTTCAGAGACAAGTAGTGTGCAATGCTTACTACAATGCATATACATTATCAAGTATGAACACACAGCATAAACAGATTACCAAAAATTACTAGTAAACGGTATAATCTCTACTGTTCATGGCATCTGTCAGGAGAACAAGTATTTTCTCTCGCCATGGCTATATATGTACACACACACACAGGTTCTGAAAACCACGTTGTTGCTATGTGAAGAAATCTAATAGTGACGTTTGTTTGACACAAAATAGTAAGAACGTTAAGAATCGATTTCACGCACCAGGAATTTTAACAAATCAATGTTTTCTGCCTCCAGGCTTCAGAGTGAACAGATGCTGTAAGGTGATTCTGCAGAAGGATTAAATGGCTAAAATGCACGTGTGGTTTGGTCTTTGTCTGGAGGCTTTTATGAGGCTTTTGATTTGTTTTTTAAACCAACACCATTCTCTGTCTTGTCTTTGGGTTTCCTTGAGAGTTTCAGCACTTTGTACGTCCACTGGAAAAATCTCGTAACAACATGCAAATTCACGTTTCTTTGTTTCCTGTTTTATCCTACCAGATGCCCTGGATGTGTGGCATTAATTGGATCCATGCCAAAAGAAATCATGCTTCATTTTACAGGCATCACAAAGAACGGCTTCTCCAGACCGTTCACTCGAGCTGAGGCTGTTCGTTATTAAACAACCAAAACAGACGTTGTACTTTTGTAGGGACTGCTATTTTGCACTCAAAGAACAGTACCCTGTTCTGACTTCAAAGGCCATACTGTTGACACAACTATTATCTAGCACCCTGTTGTTTTAAGGAAAATTTATTTTAAAAAGAATCCAAATCTGTAAACACTCATTGTTTCCTATTTCACCTGTCCAGTCAGTAGAGCAATGCCCTGCCAGCCATGTTTTGTTACCAGAAAAGGTATTTTTTAAAACATTATATTGTTTATGTATGAGAAAACCAAAGTTTCAAACTGGTATGGCTCTCAAAATTTCTCTACAACTTGCCCACAACTGTCTCCAATTGCCACTCAATAATTTTGTCTCTTACAAAAGCATTGTAAAACAGTGTATTTCAACCCAACTGGTAGTGAAAAAATGTCAGGGGACAACATTAACCACGGAAATATCAATTTAAAGAAAAAGTGATTTTGGAATAAGGTGACAAACACCTCAATTCCACTTTCCATAACTTTCCGAAATCAAACAGATTGCAGAAAACAGGAGTCCCCTGCTCAAGTCAATAAGTGGCTTTTAATCTTTACACCTTAAATAGCTCTTTTTAGTAATAAACTACACAAGTTATAATATTCATTCACCTCAGCTTCTCTTTGCTGTCCTATTGGAGCACTTGTAGATTAATATCTGAATTTCCTAGAGTTTTAACTGGATGTCTCTCCAACTGTGTGCACAAACATTTGCATGCGACTGTATGCCTGATTTCCATGTGCAGTTACCAGAATGTGCAATATCTAATTGTGGACTCAAATACCTAATTGACATGCATAATCTTGGTAATTCTCAATGCAAATTAGGCACACAATTATGACAATCAGCCTCTGATGTCTGATTACAAAATTAGAGGGCCAGAGCTCAACAGGAGAAGTTGCGTCTTTAATATTAGAGTGAGGAAGTGTGGATGTGCTCAGCTGCGGAGGTGTCTCTGAGCCATTGAGAAGCGGCTCAAATACGTGAGCTGAAGAAAGTGAGGCTACAAATCAACTTGTGCACGTCAGCCAGGACAAGGTCTTTGGTTTGAACCCTCTTATCTACGAGGGTTCAAACCAGAACACCAGTGATGCACACACCTGGTCCTGTACCCTTGCGTGCTGCTGAGTTTGTTTATAAACATTATCCGCCATAAACCCCAGAAAGTCGCAGTCAGCCTAACATCTGATAATATTCCATGTATACAAATCGAAAAGGTTCTCTCCTTCCCTTTTTAAACTATGGAAAGTTTGTTGGGACCCTCTAAGTCAGAAACAAACCAACAAATGCATTTGATGAACCTAGAATCAGGAGACGAGTTCTTGTCCTACGTGAAGTGACGAATGCGTCTATTTGAAGCACAGCGGGGTATACTGACACTCTTTTCCCAAAGATGAAAAACAGTATTCGCACATCTATTTCTGCTTAAAAATCCAGTGGGTGAACTTGACTTGGACTATTTCAGAATAAATGCGGAGGATCATCCAAGGATTTTTAACGGTCTTCATATGGTGTGCTTCCTGGGACAGTTATACAGAGCACTAACATCACGCCACTGCTCGTATGGCTTTGCCATAAGTGAACAAGAGGATAAACTGATAACCCTTTATCATGACCGAACTTGGAGTTTCTCTTATAATGAGATTACTGAAAGCGGTTTTTGGTATACCCAGGTGTATTCACCTTTTCTCGCCTCACAGCTTAATCAACGATTATGGGGATTTTGGACCATACTCGGTTCCACGATTACATTAAATTGTCAGGCTTCAGGGATGCCTGGCAAAATACGATAGCAAGGCATATTTCTGTTACTTCATTTTTCAGTTTCCTACTCTTGATTTATTAGGGTTTAATAGTGAATAAATTTAAATAATTCAAGTTAAGGAATTTATTTCAACACATCTGCGCTTGGGAGATGACATGTATGATTGTGCAAAGATTCAGGGCGCTTTTTCATGATTCAGAAGACAGAAGGATTTAGGGAGGTAGAGGGGACTATCTGAATACAGGTGAGAATCTGTTGTTCCTTTCCTAAATTCAGGTCCTTGCAAGCAACTTAACTCTTCTGAGATGAAGGCCATAAAACTGTGAAAACCGAGTTTTTCCTTCATGGTAGAAGCTCCCAACTTTGTAGTGAAAATGACACACCGGTTTATCTAGCCCATAGTGAGGCGGAAGAATAATTTACTGATTTGGAGGCAATTCTGAAGAAATTAAGAGACATCTCCTTATACTGCTCTTATGTTACAGGCTGCTCTAATGGCTTCACAAGGTTTACTCTCTAAGACTGTAAAAGCTGACTGGTATCTATAATCACAATAAGACAACAATTTTTTACGTTCTGTAAGTGATCATAACCTGGTCACACTTCTAACAAACAAGAAAGAGTCCCGTGTCTGTGCAACAGTCAGGGGAAAGTTTTGGCCTCCATTTTGATCATATCAGGGTACTCCATAACCTTCAAGGTTTTACACTTTTTGAACAAGAAAAAGAAAGGAGAAGAAAAAAGGACAGTCATCTTCATTTGACATCTGAGGAAACAGAGGTGTCTGAAAGCAAGCAGTGATCCATTAAAGCAGAGAACCGAGTCCCCGTTCCCCAACGGCAGAGACAGCCGTGCCATCTCAGACATACCCAAAACGGAGCAGACAACTCGGCAGCTGACGTAATCCCCAACGCCTGGCCCTCAGGTTTTGGTATCGCTTCTTTTTACCATAGCAAACATGTAGAGAATTTCACTGATGGATTTTTCCCCAGCATTGTGACAAAGCTAGTCGCAATACTGGTGTGTTTGGCTCAAGTTTTAATTGGCACACATCTACCAGACTTCACGGGCTCTTTCAATGCATCTTAACACGAGGACACCACCTAGAGCTTCACAAGTAGATACATCGCCCAGTAAGGTCAGCTTGCTATGGCTTATAGCAGTTCCTTTTGCTGGAAGGCCTGAAAACCTGTTTGCCTTTATATCATTTTTCTCTGTCGCTGACAAGATGGAAGTACACGGGTAGTGAGTTGGCTTTTGTAAACTTCTGACCAGATCAAGTCCCTACCTCTTATCTTCCTACTTACCCAGCTAAACCAGCCTCTTTTGGCGTTGGCTTTTTGGCTGGGTTTGGTTTGGTGGTTTGTTGCGGTATTTTAGGGCTTCTGAATTAGTTAATGGCATTACACCCAACTTCCTATTTATACAGGTTTCAGCATGTTTAGTACAACGAGCGAAGTTTCAGTTTCCTTCTTGTTAAGACAACATGTACACAGTAGTCCCAGTAACCTGCACAAATATATTTTATTACAGCTTACTTGTGATTTTACCAACAATAAGGTACCATTTATGGTAAGTAGGAATACTCTAATTCTATGGGGTTACAGGACCACGCGTTCAAGTCTAAGCATAATGAATAAAGCATTTTCCACGGATTCCGAAGAGGGAAGCAACAGTTCACAACTGGTATTATGCAGCAGAGTTTACACTGTTACACTGGAAAACTATATTTGCCACTAATTGCCTGACAAGGGTGAGCTTCCTAGAGAAAAGCATCGTTAATGGGTTCAACGTTCCTCCAGATTCTCTCTCAGTTTTAGTGCAAGTGCTCGTACTCATCCATGCAGAGCGTAACCCCAAATGTTCCCAAGACATACTTGGCAAAGACTAATCAGATTTGTGAAGATGAACTACACCAACATATAAACCAGTAAAAACCCCAACAACAACAACAAAAACCCAATCAGAAGAAGCACGTGTGAGGTGGGAGAGTGACGTTTACTGCCGTGTCACAGGGAAGTTTACCCACACGCACTTACACTTGACACATGTCCACTCGCTTCTGTAAAATGCATTTAAGCATCATCCCATTTAAAAGCCAGCGCCAGAGCAACCCCAGACTAGCTTGCTGGTGATGATTATCCAGCCCCTTTGTGTTCTCTAGCACGTCGTGTCGGTAGACGGGATTTTTTTCAGGAAAACAATCCTGAAAACAATGCTGAAAAAAGGCTTCACGACACAATACACTCAGATTAAAAACAAGTTCTTGTTAGGTAAATTAGTTGCCTGGGGCTGCAATAGAAAATTTCAGACCAAATTTCAGTGATCTGGGGCTAGCTGGGAATTTTGGATGTCTACAATCATAGAATCACCTAGATTGGAAGAGACCTTTAAGATCACCAAGTCCAACCACAAACCTGACACTGCCAAACCCACCCCTAACCCGTGTCCCTCAGCACCACGTCTGCCCGGCTTTTGAGTATCTCCAGGGACGGCAATTCCACCCGTTTCCTGGGCAGCCTGTTCCAGTGCTTGGCAACCCTTTTGGTGCAGACATCTTTCCTAACATCCAACCTAAACCTCCCCTGGCACGACTTGAGGGCATTTCCTCTTGTCCCATCGTATGTTACTTGGGAGAAGAGATTGACTCCCACGTCTTCCCAATGACTAGTCAGTTTTAAAAAAATGTAGATTTCCGTAAGACTTTCCATTTTTGGTTTCTTTACAGCTAAGCAATGCAGTCAACAATCTTTTCTGGAGATCTGACAGAGATGGATAGATAAATATACACCTAAGTAATTTGCTTAAACGAAATTCAATATGAAAAATTTGTATTTACCAACTTCTTATTGGCAGTATCACTCAGCTTCACTGCTGAATCAGTCTTCTGGTTATTTAATTTCTGGTAATTGCATAAGAAAATAAAAGCTTATTGGAAGTTATGCACTACATCTGTCTATTTTTGTCATTCTAATTTACGCAGGGGTAAGTTCTTGATTTAGTTTGGAATTACTGTGCCTATCTGTGCATCTAGAAGATGATATATTTCATCTGGAAACATTTATAGAGAAATGTCCTCAACCCATATATAGTACATTAAAACAACATATAAAAGAGGAATGTATATTGTAATATTGTTACTTTAAATCTGGAGTTACATTAAATCAGATTGTCATCCGATTCCTTTGGGGTAGGTAAATTGTAACATGGAGTTTCTCAAAGACGAAAACCTCTTGGCCCAAGAAAACTCGTATTAAAATAGGCAGTTCCACATGTTTGTAATTTGTGGAGAAAGTGCAGACGGTGACAGAATAGTGTCTGAACTATTTCCCACTTTTTTTTTTAAATTTGTATATAGCAAATTGATACACTTCAAGGTAGCAGCTGTTTAATGCTAATGCCAAATTATAAATTAGTCTGGTAAAATTCAAATATATGTTACATATTTTATATTACTAAACAACATTTAGGATCACAGATTAATTTCAACCTCATTTACGCTACTCAATGTAATTACAGATTTAATTTTTGCGATAAATGAAACTTGAAGCAAGTTTTGCAAATCAGGGATAGCTTACACCATTCTGAGAATATGTCTCCACATATCCAAAACTGAACCTTCAATGCCAACAGAAAAATTTCACGACAAATGCTAGGCTATGAAAAAATTTCAAAACAAGTGGACGCAACTTGATGCCTACCATACCACCTGAAATTATAATTATTCTTAAAACAAATTACTACAATCTCCTACTTTAAAAATGAAAGCAGAAACACGATCTATTGGAAGAAATTTAGCCCCGAGATGCCTACTTCTAATCTCAGGAAAACTGGTGGCACATATATTTACACCACTCGCATGACTCTCTCGTATGTGAAAAGTTGTAAGCTTGTCTTTTATAAATACATAAACCAGACTCGATTCAATAGGGCTCCTCAAAAGCAGCATGCTTCCTGAAGTCAGATCTGACAGGAATTCAAGGCGCAATCAGATCCTCGCTGCTCTGAAAGCTACAGGTAAACATAAGCTTTCACAGAATCAACAGTTTTGCAGAAAAAAACCCACTCGATCAAAACCTGTGGAAATTTCTAGAAATACTATACTAGCATCTCTTCCTTGCAGGTTGTTGCTAGCAGTAACAAATAAAGTTAAATGAAGATTTACAACTCGAGACTTCATTGTTTTGCTGTTCTTGAAGCTGGTAGGGAACAGCTTTAGATGCTTAGAATCGTCACTTCTGTCAATGTATCCTCACTCTTTCTTAAAGAAAAGCACATTACTTTATCAAACGTTAGAGATTCAGGGCTGAAAACCTGTTTTTCCTAAGCTTCATTTCCCTTCCACTAACCAAATGCATGAGTATGTTAAATGTTTAAATGCTTCATTCAGACCTATGGCGGGCTTGCAAAAATCAGGCGCACGTATAGACATATAAACTGAAACAACAGCACGTGTTTTAAAGTATTGCCTGTGAACTGCCTGCTCTACTTTGCCAACACAGAAACTTCGGATGATGTGTTGACAATGGCTGTTTGAAAAAATACATATTACAGTGCTTGTCGTGGTATTTTCCTTGTTTCTGTTTTACCATTTAATAAACAAAAGAGCTATTATTACCAGTGAACACGCAAAAGAGTATTTACTCTGTAAGACTGGTTGAGAAAGTGTAATTTAATCTACTTCCATTTGATATTACAACGCACACTTGGGAATTGCACAGAAAAAACTACAAGAGAAGTTGGGTATATCTGTCAGACTCAGAAATGAGAGTAACAGCCCAAATGATTGGATTCTTGTGATGAGTCCTAACGTACAGCTAAATACTCTGAGAGCTCTTGACCAGTTTTGGAGCATGCACAGTAACAACATTTTAAGGCATCTTTTTTCTATGGATCCGACCAAAAGACCATGAACTCAAGCGAAACTTTCCCGGGAAATTCAGTGAGTTTTTGAGGAGGCCCCCAGGTACTTTTGCTGTGTTGGTGTATTCAAATCACACAGTTTCAGATCTTACAATAACATCAGACAATTCAGAAAACTATTTGTAACTGTGAATTCAGGAGCACGGTAACCGATTCCTCAATTAGGATTAAGTCATTGTCCACCTCCTTGACAATCTTCCGTTTAGACCCTGAGCTCTACTCCTGACAATGACACTTTTGTGCCTGCCGGTGTTTAGGCAAATAAATTGTTAACTTCATTACACAAACTAGAAAAATAGTAAGAACATATAAATTCACAGAAGTTAAGCAACAAGTGAAGATTGAGGAAGCCATAGCATATAAAAATACACGGAACTCTTACATGCCACCTTATTCTCTAGTTCTGGCCTGTCAAGGAAAGAACAATAACTAGTTCACTAATATGAATAACTGGAAAATAGGTCATATCTAGTTATTCTTTGAAACCTTGAATGTGTTATTCAATTTGTAGACAGAAAAAAGCACAGAGTAATTCCAGAATTTAAAAAATAATAATAATTTAGCTAACCAGAAATCATATTGACATTTGCTCCGAAGAACAAAATATGAAATTGTACTTAGCTATTTTGTATAATTGAGCACTGTTCATAAAATCTGAGCATCATCTGGGTGGCAGAAAAACTTTTTGATCAATTATATTAAAACAAATCTGACATTAAGTAACATATGGGTGTACGGTAATCTGCATTTTGATCAGTTGCAGAGTGACAGAAAGGTTAAGAGTAGGATTAATTCCAGACAGTACATCTGGACAATATATTTAAATCTTTAGTTTTAGAGTCTAGAACTTGCACAGCTTTCATACGGTTAATTACATGCATCCCCAACAAAGTGCTCATTTCAAAAACTGCATCACAGTTCACAAACAAGGGTCTTCAACAGTGTATTGTTAGAAACAATACATGTCATTTTACATAATAGGCCAGTGATATTAGGTAATCTAAAAATCAACAGTGGAGAAAATCAAGTATGTTTAGGAAGCAGCCCATGAAGGGTAATTACTGTAGAATGGAGGTGTACGTATAGGCAAAACGTAAAGAAGTCATGTGAATAACACAATGGAGTAAAGTTCAGCATAACGAGATCAAAGTCACTTTGTCCTGGTGTACATAAGTAAGAGCTCAGACAGGCACACTTCGGAGCGCGTTTTCACAGCCATGTTTTCTACCTCCTGTAACATCTCATTGACTTCTGCAGCAAAAACCAGCTACCACACTGCACGTTAAGCACAATCCAGCGCTCAACTGGAACTCTCCCCATTTGCCTTCAGTAAAGAGAGAGAAGTATTTAAAGAAAGACGCAAGGCTGCTGCCCTCTCCAGCCATCAGCAAGACGCTATAGATGGCCAAGCCACTTGAAGAAGAGAGGAGGCCTCAGCAGGGAAGAAGTAACACAAGTTTGACAGCCTTTCCGTCTGCACAGGACTTCTCAACTACCCTGTTTCATAACTTCACACGGCATAAACACTCTTCCCTTACCCTTCTAAGAAGTGTGGTGCAGGAATGCTTGCACGGAGCGACTGAATTTGGATGGCAGGCAACAAACTAAACTTCAAGCTGCAAATTCATACTGCAATCTCCTTTCGCATAAAACTTCCGCTGAAATAACTGTAATTTTTTTTTTTTTCCTGAAAAATGCCAGCAGGATGTAATCAATTTGAACACTTTCTTGAAAGCTTTCTTGAATGAATGCGTTGTTATTATTTTGACACATCTGCTTGGAATGCTAGATTTTTTTATTCTTACAGCATTATATTTGGTTTCATCTGTTTTGAGATTTTGTTTCAATTTTAGTGTTAGCTTGAGTTAAGAGTGCAATCTCTTCCTCAGTAATTTTTGGTAACAGAATGATAGTTCAATTTAAAGCAGCTGAATTATTTTACTTAATTACTAAACTTTATTAACAGTACGTTGTCAGTGATTCCTGTGTTTTTCCATTAAGCTTATTCCATCAAACTGACTAGGAGGTTATTTCCTTCTCTTCCTACTGAGTCAAGTAAGACTCCTTTGAAATAGCAAAAGGAGAATAATTAATAAATTCTAATAATGGAATGCACTGTACTAGAAAAAGACCATTATAGCACATTGTTAGGTACCGCATCCTATCTCTCTGCTGGTTTGCTGCTTTCATTCCTTACCTCTTTGTTGGCTCTGTCTGCTTGAACTAATGTTCCATTCAGACACGGCTCTACGTAGTGAAGTTCTTCATTATACTAGAGAGAGAAATAAAAAGTATGAGGAAAAATTTAATTAAAGGCTTGGAAAGAGACAATTTAATTTAATGATTTAGAACTACAGTGCAACATGCACATAAAGCAAGAACAAAAGGATTCAGTTAATTTTTTTTAAAATGGCTGTAGTATTTTTTTTTCTTTTACATGATTCTTAATGTTTCTGAGGTTTACACAATTTAAAAGGAGCATTTAATTGAATGGACACCAACACTCAGGTGTATTTAATGGGTACTATATACATTATTTGGCATAAATATCCTTCAAGCCAAAAGCTGGATAGCATTAAGAGATCATGTTCGATACATCACAGTCATAACTCCCAATTCTTTGCTACATATAAAGAAATCCTGAAAAATTCTTGAGGCACTGGCTAACATTTTGGAAGGTTAATAGGCGAACGACTACACTAAAAAGTCTGTAAGCTTGAATCAGCCCTGGACATGGCTGACAAAGGTGAGAATTTCAGTCAAGCAGACTAGCTTATTATATGCTAAATCATGAAGATGTGACAGATCTTTAAAGAATTATCTGCTGATCTTGCACGGTCTAAGTTAGATATCCCAGTCCTATTTTTAGGACCATCTCAAGAATTACAAGAAACTAAGTCTCATCTGCAGTCAGTAGGTCTTGCAGACTCACGGATGCTGAAGTCACTCGACTGAAAATTGGACTCGATTGTTTAAACCTTTTTAACCTTTTTACACAGGTCAAATAAACACAGAAGTGCCTTCAAAAGACACAGATAGAAGATTTCATGCTGCGTTAGACATACTCGCGCATCCGATGCAGCCCAACCTGTGATCCACCAGTGAAGTCAAACCAGAAGAGGCACAAAAGGAACTGGTATTTCTAAAATCCCACCAGTGTCACCACGTGCAACAAGTGGCGCGAGAGCTCAGCCCATCGCAGAGAGGTCAGCAACCGGCTGCCCTTCTCCTCCTCAGCCTGCTCACACATCAGCTGCTCACAACCCGATTACTCAGGCAGACTGAAAAGGAAGTTTGTCCATAATCTACTCTGTGTGACCACAAGCACTCCAAAGAAGAGACTACGCAGAAACCATTTACAATGGAAAATTATACAAATCAAAGCCAGGGAACTATACTACTGTGCTTGGAATTAACAAATACTTTTCTTTGAATCAGTTTTGCTAAAATGGCGTGACTAAACCATTAAAATTAATTTAGCATTCTTGGGTCAGTTAATATTTCATTAATTTAATGTAGAGTTTATGTTTTTAGAAAAGCATTTTTAAAATTTCAGCATTCGGCAAAATTAGTACTTTTTTATGATAATATTGTTAATTTAATGCATGACTTGGAATTATACTTCAAAGTGAATTGGAAAAATATGTCTTTTTTCTTGTTGTTCTTGTTGTGAACAGGCATCTCTATTCATGCACCAGTGAACTGACCTTAAATTTTAACATAGGCAGCACAAAATCACTCTTGTATTTCAACAACTTTTTGCAATTCAATCACCTGGTCCATCAATTTCAGATACACTTTGCAACAACCTGCCCATGAAAGCCAAAACAATTCTTCACATTATCCTTTTATCTTTATTCTCTGGAAAGACCTGAATTCTGCTTTCTGCTATATATACGTATAACGATAAAAATACATTTAGTGAAAAATCAAACGGCCACGAAACAACCCAGCTAATGTACGGCTAGTGGCTTTGGGGCTTTGTTCTTGGCTGGGGTGTTGTGGGTTTGGTTTTTTTTCTATCCTACTGCATATTTATAAGCGTTAATAGAGTTTTTAACTATGTTAGTATGTAGTGACCATAACTCCCACTACAATTCGTGAGAATCCTACACATCTTTTTGTATCTGGAATACTGAAACGTACAACAACCCGAAAAGCAAATGGCGTTTTTAAAACTTTTTTTAAGCTTTTTTTACAGTGAAATATTGTAAAGGGAGAATAAACAATTACCAGAGTTGACAACCACAGATTTTGCGCAAATGCTTCACGGACTTCACTTTTTCACCCGCTAAGTTCTGTTTCTTCTTCTACTGGCACGGATACCGATTTTCTCAATGCTCAGTTCCTTTCCCTCCTTGTCTCCCACTGTCACACCAGCCCTGTCTTACACCAGTCCAGTTTCTCTAACATGTTTCCTTGCATTTCCTTCTTTTGCCCCAAAATGCAGGCATGCTTTAGGGTTGTCCCCTCTTGTGAGAATGAGGCAGAGAGAACTCCTGAACCTACCCGACTCCTCATTTCTGACCCAGTTCCTCGTGGAAATCTTCTGTTGCAAGTGTTTATTCCACGAATCCCTGTGCGTAATAAAGCCACCCTGACAGTCACTCAAAGCTTGTGCTTCAGCTAAGAAGTGCATTGTTTGTCCAGCTTTCCCACACGGAGCTCTCACTCCACCTCCAGCGCTGGTGTGGGAAGAGAAGGAGGTGCTTGGCCATCTGTCTCAGGCTGCCGGGCGTCCGTCAGTCCTGCCAGAGCAACAGCTTGGAGAGGGTGGGTGAAGAGTGGGTGTGAGCAAGTACCAGCTGTGTGCCACGTGAACAGCCAGCCGGCAGCATTTAAGCCAGTGGATCCATTTGTGCCCACAGGGCACAGCTGGCCAGTTCCAGATACAGAGACCTGCTGTATGTGCACAGCCCGCTGTTACAAAGGGGCTTCCTCATGAGGACGTGTCTGTACCACGCGACACTGCTTCCACAGCAGCAGGCTGCGGCTCAATTATAGCCAGCGAGATCATCTCACCCAAACATTTCTCTGTAGATGAAAGCTGTACAGGATTTGCAGTGCTTTCACGTGAAGAAGCCCCTCGGGTGGGCTCTGCTGCCCCAGGCTTTGCTCACCGAAACATCCTCACCGCTCTGGGCAAGGACCGGGGCAAACCCTGCTGGCACGTCCCCAGCGCACGGCTTCTCAGCGCATTTCTGCTGATCCCGTAGGTCACAGGAACGCGGGCTTCGCTGCCTGCCCTCGCGACGTCTTCCTCTAGCACACCCAATTTTAGGAGGCGTTCGTAATCCTACCCCAGACCCCTGTGCCATTCCTCACTGAAACGTCCGCTCCTTCCTCCGCGGCACTGGGCTGTTACCAGCTAGTTACATTTGCAAACAAACAAATTTTGTGTTTTCTTTACTTTTTTTTTTTTTTAAAGTATTTACACACTATTTCTGCTGTACTACTAAGGCAAAGGTAGCTACATACAGTTTAACATTTTTATTGCAGATAAGCTTTTTGGTTTTCCCAAAGTAAAAAACTTAGCTTAAAAAAAAAACTCCAAAACATTTCTTTTTTTCTTCCTACGCCCTTCACAGTAACTATCACAACTACTGATAAACACAGAGATTATACACCGAAAAATAGCTGGTCAAGTATCTTAATAATTACTTAGCTGAAACGTTCTTTCAACTGGAGAAAGCTATTTAGATTACAGATAATCACAATTTTTTTTTAAGAACGGTAAATCTTTCTTTTTTTTAATACAGTATGTAATTATGTCTTTCTACTACATGAGTTTCTGCGAATTATGCCATTATCATGCAAGGAGACTAATATGAAAGATATTCTGAACTACCTGCTATCTGTTAAAAATACAGTAAATGCACATATACCTCAGGCATATACACTTCATCCCCCACACAACCTCAAGGATTGGCACTGCTGTCACCGGGGTCATTTATTTTAGTACAGAAAAGGCGCTTCCCTCGTAGCAAAAAGAGGCCAAAATCCTCCCTAGGTTCAAGCGTTTGAAGACGTTTTAAGGATTTATGCATATGATAAAACCACGTATTTCTAAAGTATTAACAGAAGAATATCAGCAAAGGAGAATTTATAAAACCATTTATAAACTCCTCCTCCCTCTCCCTGCCCGACCCCCAAGCAAATTGTAGTTCTGATGTCAGTTTTGGGCTTGTTAAAGCCATCCTTATCTACATCATTAATCCCATTACTCTTAAACACTGTAAAACTAGCCTCTCTTCATAGATTTCAAACATATACCTGTATCATGGAAAACTAATTCTGATATACAAGTAACAGGAACTACTCATGATCTAATTTATTACTGGCAGTAAGCACTAGAGATACCTCTGCATAACCTACACATCCATACATTCCAGATTTGCACCGAGGGAAACACGAACAACGAGGAGTTACGCCGGCATTCTATCACGCCATACGAGCCTCCGCAAAAGCTGAGATCTGATTCTAGGAATTCTCACGTATTACCCAGTTTGCAGTTTGCGCTGTACTGGAGAAGCTGTGGGGAGT
>VZTS01005625.1:26084-73404 GCA_013400795.1 Pluvianellus socialis | reverse complement strand
TATCCTTAGTCCTCTTTTTATTGCTAATATATTTATAGAAACTTTTTTTGTTGTCCTTGACAACAGAAGCCAGGTTTAGTTCTAGCTGAGCTTTGGCCCTTCTGATTTTTTCCCTACATTGCTTCACTACCTCTTTGTAGTCCTCCTGAGTGGCCTGCCCTTCCTTCCAAAGGCCATATATCCTCTTTTTTTCCCTAAGCTGTAACACTAGCTCCCTGCTTAGCCAGGCCGGTCTTTTTCCCCGACGGCTTGTCTTCCGGCACACGGGGACAGCCTGCTCTTGCGCCTTTAGGACTTCCTTCTTGAAAAACATCCAAGCTTCCTGGGCTCCTTTGCCCTGGAGGACTGCCTCCCAGGGGACTTTGTCAACCAGGCTCCTGAAGAGCCCAAAGTCCGCCCTCCGGAAGTCCAAGGTGGCAGTTCTGCTGACCCCCTTCCTTGCTTCTCCCAGAATTGAGACATGTATGATGAAAGGACAGATCTTGCCACCAAGATAACAAATCACTTCACAAAATATTCAAAACAGCATCTGACAGATTAGAGATGCACACTGAAACGGAAACCTACTGAGGTATTAAACTTGATCTTTTAGATTAGAAGCTACAAACCCTTGAACTGGTCCACTTCTCCCTATTTTAAACTTACATTGTTAGTCTTTCCTTCATGACTGCAGAAGATGACCACCTTTAGCATAACAAAGGCATCGTGATTGGTCTTTTGCAAGCACATCAAGTTTCTAAGATGGTTAAGCAGAAGTAAAGGTATACAACATATGAGCATGGCCATCACCAGCAGAGATCCACGCATGCCTAATCAGCTCATATTAGAGACTAAGACAAAACACATCCGGCTAATATTTGACATAGCTGAACTTTGGGGCCTACATTCCCACTGTGTTTCAATACACAGTCTTACAAGTAATACCTTTTTTCCCTTCTAACCAGGCCAAACAGATCTGCAGGGTGTCACTCAGTACGCATTCTGCAAGTTGTACAAAATTCAAGTACAAAGTTGTGGAGTAAGAGCAAAATGCTGTACTGGCCAACAACAAATTCAGTCACCAATTTTTTCCACTGGAAAGCTGCCTCTTACCTTGAGTAGGCATTGTATTATTGTATATAATACTTCAAAAGCCAGTCAAAAGTAGTAAACATTTTCTCAATATAAATACACCAACTGTCCAGCCATTACGTAAGGCTCACTTATTCTCTTAAATCATTTAAGGGGATGAAGGGAAATGAAGTTTTATGTACCTGTAGGCCAGTATTATTGAGCATGTTTACATACAATGCTTTATTTCTTAACTGCTCTCCAGAAAGGGAAGGAAAGTTACTACATGCTTAATAGGGCTCCCTCACATCAATAAGCATCTGGGAAAATTTGTGCCCTCCCACCTAAAAACACTTACAGTTAAGCACATAATTTTGGTATACTCCCCATGCCGGGACTGCAGAGTTGAACTCCGTGGATATTTTTAAGGTACCTTGCAACAGTTCCTAGTAGCACTAGCTTGGAATCAGCACTAGGAACCACGCAACAAAGAGCAAGAATGCAATTTGTCCTCTAGCAGTAACAGTCAAGGTGTAAAGTTCATTGAGCAAAGGCCCAAGTACCTTGGAAGTTCAAATTTGCAAGTTCTCCTCTTTGGAACAAGAAGTTCCACTTTGACCGCTTTCCTCACACTGGAACAGAAAAGTCTTTATAAAGGTCAGCTTTTAGCGCCCTTCCGACTTCCTTCAACATAAAACCATCCTTATTACAAAGCAGACAAAGCTGGTCCAGACATTTATACACGAAACAACTGACTCAGTATAAATTTACAAGACCAGAAAATATTACCTCTGTGCTGCAGAGAAGCACCAAAGCATGCAAGTGTCATACATCACTTTTGAGGGTAACTACAAAGTCCTCCATTTCTCAACTAAAGCTCAGATTAACAAAACTTGAAACACCACATTTTCTCACTTCCTTGGTCATTCAGAAGTGTGATGGTGAGGCATAAGTAATTTCCATTTGCAAATTAATCTTTTCCTTCATATTAGAATAACCAAGTGAGATTCGTTCCACACTAGCAATTTCCCCTTTTTCAAACCTAATCTTTGAACATGCATTTTCTATGGTATCCAAAGTGCTTTTTCCAAGAAAAAAAGGAAACTTAGAGGTGAATATATTAATTTGCTGCACCTCAAATCTCTACTCCAATTTGTTGTTTCATTGGGTTTAATTTAATTGGTTTTGTTGGCATATGAGAGACACTGACACCCTCAAGCTGAGATACACTTGTGTCCCAGTAATTGCAACAAATACTTAAAGGTCATTTAGCAGAAAGGAACAAGAAACTAATTCAACACACAAACCATCAAATTCAGTGACTATGGAATAAGGAGATAATTGCAAACTGATTGAGCAAAAGATCACTGTCAACAATCTCTGATAGATGGGATGTTTTAAGGTTTCAACAGATTTCTAGAGGTCACGTGCTAGAAGGAACGTGCCTTGCAATTTAAGTACTATTACTGTTACACTCCAAATTCCAGTGCAGTTAGATTTACCTGTCCTTTAAGGAAAACTGAAAATTCTTCTTTTTGGCAGGCAAGGGAAGAGAAGATGATGAAGCACAGAAAAAAGGAAGGATGAAATTTTCCTATTCTCTCCTTTTTAACAACATTTATCTTAAATCTTGCTTAAATCCAATTTATTAAAGAATTGTGATATCCAAAAAATATTTCACTGTCTTGAACATCTGTAATTCCTAGCTTGATTTAGCAGACTGAGGTTCCTAAGAGGCAGAATGCTTTCCTTTGACAAAGGACAATATAAAAATATTGATTTTATTTTTCTCTATCTAAACATAAATTCCCGTGCTTTTGAAAGTGAAATGAAAAGCTAGTGCTAAAAAAATTCTTCCCTTTATGGAAGAGTACAGAATTGTAATAAAGCTACAATGAAAAGTCTGCCACGTGACTCAAGCAGCCCAAAAGACATAGCCAACATACACTGCTACAGAAAAATCATTAAAATACAATGAATAGTTAAACAAACAAGTTCAAAGGACAGACAGTAGATGGAACAGTTTGAACAGATGGAACAGATTTGCCATCTTTACATTGCATCTCTACTGTGGGTCTAATAACCTGTGTTTGTTCACAAAGAGACACTGCCAGAACCTTATTTTCATTCAGCAGTTTCCCTTCAGAGAGGTTTTGTCCATTTTTTGGAAGACTAATTCTAGACTTCCAGTTCACAGTTTTACATACAAGCTACACAGTAACAGCAGATCAATGAGCTCCTATTAACAAGGCTATTACTCAAACATTTTATTATATTTTAAAAGAAAAAAAATCTATGAAATTCAATTCAATACGTGCTTTTCTAATAGGGAGACAAGGTATAAGTCATTTTTCACTTCGAAGATGCGCTATGAGCTAACGCAGAGCACGATTCTGAATTAAAATGAACCAACTTGACTGAACTATGCAACTTCGTTTGAAAGTGGTTTTATATTTAATCAGATTTAAGTTGCCACAATGAACAGTAAACAAAATGCTTTCAACACTTAAGAGCTTTAAGTTTGCACAGAGTATTTCAGAATGACTGACAGGAAAATTCAGTTAAACATGATCTATCAGAAAATCCAGTGTTTAAAGTAACACTAATCAGTAGTGAAACTATAAAAAAGTTACTTCTTTGGTGACATGCTTTTTCAGCATAACACATGAAAGTGAACACTTCCTTTGAAAAAAGAAAATGCAAACTGAGCAGGATGTTTGATACTTGCAAAATATTTACTCCATGTTAAAAGGAGCTCTAGAATATCGAAGTACAGTACAGATCACATGACAGAATAACATGATCACAGTGTGAAACTGTGGAGAGCATACGCACAATACAAACCACTGTCCCTACCCATATGGAGTGAAGCTGTACAAGAATACAAATTTACATTCAAATAAAAAGATGGAGCATTCATACTAGATATCAAGTGTGCCTATAACTGATTGGATTTTTGCCTAACTTGTCTCATTCTAGCCAGGAACTGTCCTCTTAAAAAATATATATTAATTTTTATCAGGGACACAATCGATCTTCTCAAACTTTGCAGTTCATTAACTCCTGTTAACTACTAAAAAGGAATTGTATTGACAATGAAGGCTAAGAAACAGGATAAATAAACACAGTGGATTGCCTTATCACATAGGCATCATTTCCTGGATTTAAGCCTACTCTATTAAGCACTACAAGTCGAGGTGGGGGGAGGGAGGGGAGGACAGGAGGACTGCTGAATATTCCATGCTAACTCTATAAGACAACAGGTTCCAAATACAGCATATTGCAAATCCTAGGCAACTTCAGGGTTTTTTTAATGCCTCTCTGCATTACCAGTCATTTTAAAAGACAGAAAGCAAGTAATTTTGTCTGGGATGTGCACTCTGAAAATCATATACGAATCTGTTGCATATTCAAAGCTTATCTGAACTTGCTGCTTCATTCAGTATGCTGTTTATTAATTTCACTTCCAATACCATGCTTGATCATGCACCAATGACACATCCTAACTCCCATTGTTCTCCGTCCTCCAACATACTCATACTCTCCACGTTGGTATCAATTCATTGAACAGCAGTTTATTCTAAAAGTCTGCCTGTTTAAAGGAGGTTTATAGCTCAGAGCCTGCACAGGTGAAAGGATCCTGGGGAGATGAGGCATCACACCTGAACCCAGAGGAAAGAGCTGCAATCCCTCCCTAAGAGCAGCTCACTACTAAGGCATAAACAGAAAGGTGGGGCAACACACTCCAGTAGTTTAGTCAATGGAGCAAATGCTGAAAGACGCCCAGGGAGGTGGTGGAATCGCCGTCGCTGGAGGTATTTAAAAGATGGGTAGACGTGGTACTGAGGGACATGGTTTAGGGGTGGTTTTGGCATAGGTTTATGGTTGGACTCGATCTTGAAAGTCTCTTCCAACCCAAGTGATTCTATGATTCTAAGTTCTGACATTACCCTGGCTCAGCCAACGGAAAAATAAACTAGTTTTCAGTCAGATTCACCATGGTTTCAGCAGCACTTGTATGAATACCAAAGAACTTTTGACCTACAGAGGTTGAACCACTGCATTTTACTTCACATTTGTACGAACAAAAAGGACACATGATCCATCTTTGCACATCTCAGCTAGATGGGATGTTTTAACAATTCTCTCTTATTTCTGACCTCTGGTCTGCAATTCCCAACAGCACTGATGCCGACAGAACAAGGAAAAAGTAATATGCTGCACTTACTACATGAGTCATGAGCAAACTTCCCTGGGCCCAAGCCAGCTACTAGACAAGCAAGTGGTAGAAATTACTACACTATGTTCTGGATTAGAAGTAAGATCAGAAATAAATTACACGTTAAATACAGAACATCTAGAATTCACCTAGCTCTTACTTTAGTGAAGTAAAAGAAGGTTGGAATTAAATCCTTTAGAATGAATCCAGGAGACTATGAGTTCACAAATCTTAAAGACAGAATATTATTCCCACTGAACTTCAGGCACTGAAAAACAATCTGCTTCTCTCCATACAACAGAGACATGGACAGTGGGATCGAGTGCACCCTCAGCAAGTTTGCTGATGACACCAAGTTGAAGTGGTGTGGTTGACACGCTGGAGGGAAGGGATGCCATTCAGAGGGACCTGCACAGGCTTGAGAGGTGGGCCCATGCAAACCTCATGAAATTCAACAAGGCCAAGTGCAAGGTCCTGTGTGTGGGTCGGGGCAATCCCATGCACAAATATAGTCTGGGCAGAGAATGGATTGAGAGCAGCCCTGAGGAGAGGGACTTGGGGGTGTTGGCAGGTAAGAAGCTCAACGTGAGCCAGCAACGTATGCTTGCAGCCCAGAAAGCCACCTGTATCCTGGGCTGCATCAAAAGAAGCATGGGCAACAGGTCAAAGGGGATGATTATCCCCCTGTACTCTGCTCTCGAGAGACCCCACCTGGAGTACAGCATCCAGGTCTGGGGGCCCCAACATAAGAAGAACACGGACATGTTGGACTGAGCCCAGAGGAGGACCAGGAAGATGATCAGAGGGCTGGAGCACCTCTCCTATGAGGACAGGCTGATAAAGTTGGGATTGTTCAGCCTGGAGACCTTCTAGCAGCCTTTCAATACCTAATGGGGGCCTACAGGATGATGGAGAGGGACTCCTCATCAGGGACTGTAGCAATAGGATGATGGGTAATGGTTTTAAACTGAAAGAGGGGAGATTTAGATTAGATATTAGGAAGAAATTCTTTACTGTGAGGGTGGAACAGGTTGCTCGAGGAAGCTGTGGATGCCCCATTCCTGGAAGTGTTCAAGGCCAGGAAGGTGTCTCTACCCAAGGCAGGGGGGTTGGAACTGGATGATCTTTAAGGTCCCTTTCAACCCAAACCATTCTCATTCATAGAAGGAACTTGGGCTTCTAGCTGTAGGTGCTCTGAGTCACAACATCCCATCTCTGATGTTCAGTAAAATTTTGTGCCATGAAGCACATGAAAGACACATGCTTCATCTGCAAAGATTAACATACTGGGTTTCTTTACAGTGATATATGCAAGTGCTGTCAGTTTACAACTTAATGTTGTAACATTGTTCCAATCAGCATTACGTCCCCAAAACCAGTTCCTACTATTAAAGTGATCAAGTTGGGTATTGCCTCTGAACACCGACAAAGATAAGGAATGAGACAATGTTTCTCACACATTGTTGAAGCACAAACTAAACAGGACACACAAAAAAATCTGCACCATCATTGCTATGCCAAACTCCCTCATCTGCCAATAACAGGTTTTTACCACCAGCATGGGGTGCCACAACTAATACAGTTAGCTCAAGTGAGATTAAAACACAGGATGAATTACCATTTAAAGACATTAAGTGATGCTAGAAAGATACCTTCGCTCCCTGCTTCAGCAAGTGCATGATCATTTAACACGCAAATGTAACTGGAATATTTCACCTGAACTTACCTCATCTGAAAAGCTGACAGCAGTTATTGCTTTTGCCATCCTACTTTCACCATTAAACAGAACGCCTGACAGTCTGATTTCCCCCCCATTTATCCCTGACTAAAAAACCCCTAAGGAAAAGTCAGTTGAGCAGCCTTTAATGAACTATTCAAATTACTTAGGCATTAATTGTCTCCAAGTTGAGTTATTAGCAATCTAATGATACAGCTGTGTTTTAAGCATAATGCCACTTCAGCTGCCCCATGACTCCCTCGGTTCAGGTACCAGAAGTTTTCCTTACTCCACTGCTTCAGGCACAGCACTTGTACCAAGCCTCAACCCGGCGGAGCAAGCCCTTATTTTCTCATCTCTCTCTTGGTTAGCCTCCAGATGTACGAAAAGCCTGACTACCTCTGTCATGCATGTGTCAGAGTAATGCAGAGTTGTGCCATGTCAATTAAATTCAAGGGAAAAAAATCAATTGCTTTGAGTGAAATAACCGGAATTCCAAAACACATGGACGCAAGGGGGGGAAAAAAATGCTTATTGTTTCCCCAGCTCTGAAGAGCAAGGTAAGCAAAACCTTGAAGTTGCCAAGTAATCCATCTTATGACAAAGCAAAGCTAAGTAAGTAGGCACTTGAACTGCACTGTGCAGTAGTCAGAGAACTCGGCTTTCTCTTCTCCCCACACAAGCTATGAAACAGAAGAGCTCCTGACACACATCAAAAGCCAGATCTACACAAAGACAGATCGAGCTTCCCACGTACAAACGGTATGCCATCTCCTTAGCTCAAGCTATCTGATGTCCATTCCAGGGGGAACGCTACGAGCCAAGGACAGTATGTCCCTGAGGCTTGTTCCAATAAGAATTAAACAAGAACATATTCCCTAAAGATGACAATATGAATCTGAAAATGGCACTAACTTAAACAGACCCTCTTTATCAACACCTCCGAAGACTCAAAACTAGATATAATTGCCATCTGTCTCTCTGTCTCAAGTCTAAAGGTTCACAAACTGTGAAAAGAAGGCACAGAAATGTTCACACCATTAAAAAAACCAAGACAGATCTAGAAGACCAG
Organism: Pluvianellus socialis; assembly: GCA_013400795.1. NCBI lineage: Eukaryota > Metazoa > Chordata > Aves > Charadriiformes > Charadriidae > Pluvianellus > Pluvianellus socialis. The sequence continues at coordinate 65,346 of VZTS01005625.1, read as the reverse complement.
ATAATTGTGATAATTTCAAAATAAATACACTTAAGCTGAAAATGAGAAAAGGCCAAGTTAGACATCCCAGAAAACTTTTACTACCAGTGAAGTTTGTGCTGGAGAGAAAACAGTTTTATATTTTTATTACCAGACATCAGAACACATGAAATAAGACCTGTCACTGCTGCAGAAGATAAATTCAGTAAGTAAGCCTTCCACACTGTAACCTCTATTTAGCTACAGATGGTTTGTAATACTTGGAATGCTTCAAATGTATCAGAACAGCATTGTGAAAAAAGAAGTGTATCTCCAAACTGAGAAGCGGAGTAGAACGCAATATACAATAATGCCCCAAAATTAGGTTGCACATGACCACACATTTAGCCTCCATCTCCACACACTCAGAAATTCAATGTTATTTAACAAAGTCCTCCTCACAGATAGAGAATGTCAACTCTGGATTTGTAGTAGTAGCTTATTTAAATACGTAATTTTTTCTCTGCTATAGAAGCTTCCCCCAGTATGAGAGATGGAGGAAAAAGGATGAAATTAACATAAAACTCATATTCTTCAGAAGAAAGGGGGAAAACTAGCTTTGTTTTACAAAAATACACTGCAGGGAGAGGGGACAGAAGTTTCTTTGTTAGCCTTGCTAGTCAGTCTTCTACAGCAAGTAGATGACTTAAAGACCCTGTTAGAATGTGCTTGATAAACCTTGTTCCCCTACCACTTTAACACTTAGCATCATCACTACTCAGCATTTTAAAAAGATCACATGCTGTCAGAAGCAAAAAAAACTGACAGAAGTTAGAGATACTTCCAAACACCAAGCTTTTCAGAAATAAAAGGTAGATTTAAGTTCAAAATTAAATTATCTCAACATCTATACTTCAAAGTAGTCAAATGTACTGTTGCATTTTATCTGTCCCTAAGGCAATGCCAAATTGGAAATACAAGCTTTAGTGAAATCATAATTAATAATCAGATTAAGAATTCCTAATTAGTATTTTTAACTCTCCATGCTTTGTGCTTAGCATACCTAATTAGTTTGGCAAGTTATACAAAGTTGTTATGTCCAGACTGAAGTTTTTCAGAACTTCAGCCCTTCAATGCTTCACTATAAAGGTCCTGTGATCTGCTGGAAAGGCAGCATCACCCACCAGCAAGTTCTGTGGCATAACTTCAGGGGTTTGGGAACTTTATTAGAGAAAAAGAACTAGTCAACATACAATGAAAGAAAAACATAATTTCAAATGCTGTTCTCAGTAATTTATGAAAGAGACACCAGCAAGTGATTTTTCAACTTCATCTAACCAACAAGCCCATTAGCTTCTGCGACTCCACAAGCTCAAAGAATTATACTTGCACCCCTTAAAATGGCAACAATAAAATAACAGTATAGAGTCAGGGAAAGGACTAGAGCAAAGAACAACAATGCAAAAGAATGGGCAGGCATGTACTCTACAAAGCAACTGCCAATTAAGCACTGAAATATCAACTCTTACAACTACATCAAGCTATAATTCCTTCAGCTGAGACTAAGTAAGCTTGCTAAAATACCTACACACATCCATAATATTTTAAAGACTGTAACTTTGAAAGCCTAAATTACAGCTCTTATTAAATATCAAGCAGTTCCAATAAGTCAAAATATATTGTTCAAGTGAATTACTCATGTGACATTCAGTTATGTAAGGTCAAGCTACTCCATTAAATTGCAACAAACATATACAGAAAAACTAGCTAATCTGTTACACAACAGCATCATATTGCTGTATAATTTAAGAACTGCAGCCTTACTACATTAAAATGTTATTCCCCGCTTAAAGAAATCTACTGTCTTTAATCCTCTCCACAGCCCGATGTTTCTTACTGTTAGTAGTATGTTAAGTGATCTTCACATACCAGTTATGAACCATCAGCTTCTGTACAGCCAGTAGTGCATTGTAACGAACTTGCTGGTCTTCATGATGCATGTGGTTCATTACCAGCTGTTTACCACCAAGTTGTTCAATCACTCTGAAAGAGAGAAGGGGAGGTTTTTTTGACGTTACTTCAGAGAGGATTACTTGCTTTACGGAGCTTGCTAAAGAACTCAATATTGGCTTGAGAGGGTTTGCAGGGTACAGCATGATCAATTATTATTTTGGAGGAGGTAGTGCCCTCCCCTCCATAAATTGATGATAACCAGGCCACTCCATTTTTTGCAAGATTACAGCTCCAATCTAGTCCAGCACAGCACAGCAGAAATATCTGTAATGACACCAACACCTATTAAACCAGACACTCTGTACTCCTTGTCATGTTCTTTTGCCATTCCGAATGTACTACAGGCACAGCTATTCTTGCACAAGATGCAGAACTGGCTATTAAGTTACCATGTACAGAAAACCAGTATGTTTGAGCTGCATCTTTCACTACAAACTTCACCATAGTAGTCAGCCATAGCTTTTTAATAGCTATACCAAATCCCATAGGAAATACTGACAAAGCCTTGTATCACATCATGAACATGTAATTGCTTAAAAAAATCTGGAAGGCAACACACTTAAAACCTGAAAAAGTACCACCATTCAGATGTCTCTCCACATGCAGCATTTTGGTCTGTCATAACAAAAAAGGTTTGGAGAGAATTTGCAAGGAATATATAAACTGATTGCTCAACGACTTGCATATGTTTGGGGTTTTTTTTACATCTGTTCTCTCACAGGCCACTAAGTAGTTAGACATAATATTCTGTGAAGAGGCTATCCTTTACATTACTCTTAACCTGATGCTATTCTGCCATTCTAAGCTTGCATTAGCTGCCTGCTTTTATTACTGTTGTTTTCATGGCCCAGTTAATGCATTACTGCTGCATAATACAACATGTTTTAAAATGCAGAACCGTACAAAGACAGTGAGGAGATGAAAAAGAGAATATCCTGTTCAATTTTATAACTCAGTCAAAACCATCCCAGAGATCATAGGGAATATTATTTCCCCAACAGTATTAAAACATAAAAGGATATTTCACACAACAGGAACACATTCAAAAAAGTCCAACTGTTTTTAGCTGGAAAATCCTTGCCGAGAATTCAAGAAGTTATTACTAATATAAAGGATTCAAGAAAGCTTTTATGCTTGCCTTAGGCTGCCTCACATTTGTAATCATGAGTTAAATATAAAAATCACTGCACAAAGACAAGACTATGAAACACAAGCAAAAATTTTTTCCTCATTACAGGACTGACTGAAACACCGAATGTCCAGGAATTGACAAGAGGTAAATAAGGCATTATGCTCCTTATGCTAGGAGCACAAAAGAAACAAAATAAAAAGTTAAAATCCTATAATCACAAATGGAAATACAGTATTGCAGTACATCACTGAAATTATGGCTGAGAATATGAAGAGTCAAAGAACAGTGTTACTGTTCTCGTATAACACTGCCTACTCGTGAAAATCACTTCCCAGCCATGTGTTTTAGACTGGAAGGTAAGCAACTGTGAGAAAGGCACACAATGAATCCTGTTCCTTCAAATTCCAAACCTGCTCAAAGACACTATTTTTAGTTCTGTTTTCCCTCTCCTCAACTTCTGCCTACTTTACAGGAGTAATAGAGCCCACTGGGCCAGTTATGGTACATGCACATCTTCTGCAGGAACTGTTCCCCCGTAATAACAGCGCACTAAGCCAAACAGTGGCAATTCAAACAAGTTTCTAGACACTGAAGAGCCAGATTTTAACATCATCCATTTAAAGGGAGAAAGAAGAAACATAAAACGAAGACAAATGAGAACAGTTTAGACTGCTATAGCAGAAAATATTAATATAAAATCCACACTACATATCTAAAAGCAGACCAAGGTGAAAAAGGGAATGTAATTAAGCTGTTTCTCAATCATGAGCTAATGAAGGGAATGGCTCTAGGCGTCAATCTCTTGAACATGCAAAATGTAAACCCCATGTTCACGGCATTCAGGTGATTTGAAAGTGTTGATCTTAAATAGCAGTAACCCTTGGGCCACACGGAAGCTGTACAGGAGGCTGATGTTTAGCCTGCATTTATTTTCCGTGACAGGAAACATCAATGCCATACTTTATTTCTGCTGTTACATTCTCAGAAAACACATGTTGGTGAGCCTCACTCATTAGAAGTCCACAGTGCTATTGCCTCGAGAACCTGGTCCACAAGCTGTAATTTTAAAGGCAAGTTAAAATTATTTACATTGACAACATTAGAGAACAGCCAAGCAAAAATGCGGCCTTTAGTTTAACAAACACTTTCTTTGTCCGACAAAGGGAAAGGTTAGGCAGAACTGTAACTCTAGGTCTCCACTATGCGCAGTGGGTAAACTCAAGAAGTTTTACGTTCTAATTCACCTCTGCAACCTTCAAAAGAGGAAGGATGATCCAGTTAAGAGTTCAGGATAAACACTTAAAGGAAACAAAAGTATTTAAGACGTTTGAATTCTCTTATTCTTCTAAACCAATGAATAGCATCCATGCTTAAAGTGAGTCACACAATGAGAGCGTGAAATGCCAGCCAGGCGTGGGAGCAGTAAACAACTACGTATCAAAAAACATCATGGTAAGAAACGGACTATTATATGGGAATTGACACACAGTCTCTAGGTATTTTAAGTTTTTAGTCCGAAAATTGCTGAAGTCGTACTTCGTAAGAATACACTGAATTACAAAGAAAATTCTTTAAGATTGAGATTTTAGTCTGTCCCTCAGAACACAAAGCTAAATAAGCCAAGTCTGTAAGCAGAGAGCAGCTATAGCATTAGAATTTGATATCAGAATGTGGGTTAGAATAGTATCTAGGACACTTATTTGCTGATGACCACTCCTTTTGAAGGCTGACACACTTCTGAAGAGGTTTAACAGCCTGGGAGCTGAGCAGAGCTGTGGTCTCACCAGCAGTACATTTTCCCACCTGCAGACAAAGAGCTACAGGTCCTGTTTATCCACTCATCCAACTTCATAGCTTTGGTTCAGCAACTGCATGGCCATACTAGCCCAAATATCATGCCACATTTGGGCAGATGTGTGCAAGCTGTTTAAAGATCATGGCAAATACCTAATAAAATGGTTCCAGACAAAGAACAGATCAAAGCAAGAGCAGCCAGTACTAGTCTTTCAGCCTTGCCGCTTGCAGGCAGCAGTGCAAGTTTCCACCTTATTGGAGGATCTCTTGCCTCTCCTCCAAATACCAGTTGTCATAAATCTCTTTTGGAAGACACAGAAGATGATCAGCAAATAAACAGAACTACTCAGTACAAATAGTACACACTAAGCATCTCTGACATTTCTCAGTGGACCTAGAAAACAGTTTATTTGTTCCAATACTCTAAAAATCGCTTTACTTCAAGCTGCTTACAAGACAAGGGCTGTGAATCTTTCTAGAGTGAAAAAAATCTTTCTAGCCTATATATGGCATGACGTTTCAGTCTGTTGTTCATGATTTTACTACTGTCAAGACAACTGTCTAAGCGTTCCTGAAATTCCCAACAAGCCTAGAAGACCCTTCTAATCTTCCCCATTAAAACCTATGCAGAAACCAGAACAAGAGCACTTCTTTGCTACAAAACTTAGGCCACATATCCCTTTGGGTGACTGATGAACATGATTCCTGCAAAAACCAAAGGCCTCTTTCTGCTTCAGTGGTCTCCTTACCTTAGAGATGCAGTTATTCCAATAAACATCTTTGCTCACTTATTTTTAAAACAAAACCAAGCAAGAAAGTATAGCAATGTCTGTATATTTTGACAGGAATTCAGATTTACAATAAACATTACCACTTTCACTGAAATGTGTATTTCTTTAGCTAAAAAAACCCCATGCTAAAATAGAAGAGTGGTAACTGAATCTGTGCCAACATCACTGAAATTACAATAGCAATTGTTTGCGAGAAGAATCTTGTTTCAGTAATCTTAGGTCACAAAATACTTAATCACTATTGAAATAGTCCATCCCTACTGTAAGACAAATAATTATAGTCCAATAGTCATAAGAGAGGCTAAAAACAGTATGTTGATTAAATTCTTAGTAACTCTTCTAATTTCTTCTAGTGCGTGTCTTCTGCTTTAGTCTAAATGTATTCAAGACTTCTTTAGGCATAGGTTTCTATTACTGTTAAGAGACACTGAATAAGAAGTCAAAGACCTAGTGTGTATTTTCTCATCTCATTTAGTTTGTGCTTTCTCACCTTCCCAATGAATTAAACTTAAGCATAACCTGCAATCACTATGTAGCATATTTTAATATAAATAAGCAAAAAAGCCACAGGCGAAGTATATATTCTAGCTAGTCTCTTAAGTATTGACATATTGGCATTTTTCTTACCGTTTCCCACGGGGATAGTGTCGTACATATTCTCCCACATCATGAGCAGCTACAGCCAGCACTTGTGGGTCGTCAGAAACCTCCAGAAGTTTTGTCAGGATTCTAGGAAAGGATTTGAAACAATCAAGTCCCAGGTTTTGGCTTGGGGTCTTTTGTTTCTGTTTTGGGTTTTCTTTGGTTTTGTTTTTTGGTTTTTGTTGTTGTGGTTGTTGTTGTTGGTTTTAAATCACTGATAACTTAAAATAACAAAATCTGTAGCCATAAAAATGCTTTACAAGTCACCCAAACACAAAAGCTAGAATAGATTTTTTTCCAAATGTGCAATTGCACTTAAAACAATGGAGATTTTGCCCTAATTAACAGAATTATTAAAAGCATTCATTCGAGTAAGTTTAGTAAGCTGCATCTACAAATACCTATAATCAAGGTTTACAAAATATCTATTTTTTATACATTGGCTTCAAGACCAACAGTTTTGAGTTCAAGATAAGCCATACTACCCAAACTTAGAAATATAGTAGACTGGAACAGGGGTGGGACACAAACACAAAGCCTACACAAGGCCAACGATGCTCCTGCTTCTGTCACACAAGTGACTCCAGGCGTGCTTGCACGCTGATCCCAGCTCCTGCACTCAGGATCTATCAGCCTTTCCCCAACTCCATTCCTCTCCTCTCCTTTTAACAGTAGCCTTGCTCAATGCAGGACAGAAAGACCAAAAGGGCAGAATTTTATGACTCTGTATGTGTCATATAGAGACATTTAACAATTAAAAGACATCCTAGCAGTTGAGAACAAAGCAGCACACCACATTCTTCGGTCTGTGCAATTGTGAACTTCTCTCAGTTCAAGACCATCAACTATCTCAAGAATATCACTCTTTCAGTCAACTGCCATGGTCTAAAAAGCAATTCTGTCGTAACTCAAAAACTGAGATGGTGAAAGCTGTACCTTGTAATTGACTCCACTTTCATGTACTAGTTATTTTTTTAGCGTGAATAGAAATACAGAGCTGTAAAAACTTAGAAAACAGTTGCTCAACTCTTAATATTGTTGGCATTTTTTAATTAACTAATCAGCTTTAGTGGAACACAGTTACCAGTAAGGCTGTTCTCTAGCCAGTAATGAGGAAAGCGGGAGAAAAAAAGATATAGATATGAAGGTAGGGCACTAATAAGAAGTTTAAAAGGTTAAATATACAGATCACTGGGAAGTTAGATTCATCTGCGCTTAGTGAAATGGCAAACCTGTTCTAATCACAGAAAGTTGGTAAGAAGTTGAAATAGGTTGGTTAAAAAATTCAACTGGATTTAAAAAAAGAACATTCTAGTAAAATTAACACAGCCACTGCCTCCCTAGAGGCCAGAGAGTGACAGATGAAGCACTTTATCTTTTAAAAAAATCTCCTAATTTGGACAAGAAGTAGGAGCAGAAACTTGAACCATAACACTAGTCTGAAGACAATGAAGATCCATACAATATTGTTGAACAAAGTATTAGTCCAGCATCACCTGCTTAAGAAGTCAGTAACAGCAGAAGGCAGGAATAACAAGTTTAACAGTAAGCTTAAGTACATTAGAGTTAGAAAACAAGTAAACTGGCAGATAAAGGAAAATAAAATGGCTTGAAAGGATTTCCTGTCAAGTGCCTTACGATGCAGAAGAGAAGTTCTGAGGTGCAAGAAAAGAATCTCTTCCACCACCTTGGCAGGGGGGGAAGTGGTGGTGGGGTTTTTTTTTTCCTGTTTGGGTTTTTTTTGGTTGGTTGTTTTGAGTTGTGTGGGCTTTTTGTTTGTTTGTTTTTAAAGGGATTATTGTAGACTACTGTCTCCGTGGCAGCACAAGCACAACAAATTTACCTAGCAGTCCCTGAACCAGGAGAGATGAATACAGCAAAACATTGCAATTGCTACAGGAAATACTAAGCCTTGACATAAACTTCATACTGCAGTTGGCAGCACCTAAAACTTTTAAGTCTATAATCCTACATACTTAGCAACACACCCTCAGGGAGGAATTTATCAGACTTGTTTTGGTGAGGTTTCAGGGCAGTCAGAGATGCACATAAAGCTCAGGATCAGCTTGTTCTTGCCAGGCCTGTTAGGTCTGGCACTTATTAGCAAATACTGAACAGGAAGACGACCATTATCAGTTAATGACAATGCAGTTAAACAACTTAAACAGCTATTTAAGCTATCCTACAAGCTATTTAAGACCTAGACGTCTTTTGAATACATACTTTCAAAAGCCAGCAAATAAGTCGTTGACTCCAAAAGGAAAGATGAGCTTGAGCTTCACTTCATCTAACGATCTATATACACCAAACACAGTCCCAAGACAAAATAGACAGGACTTCAACATAATGCAGCAAGTCAGATTTTCCATGGAACAGTACAACTTTCAAACCTCAAGTACTCAAGATGGGAGTTCATTGCTCAGATCAGGAACAACACAACACAAAACCAAGACTAAGGTATGGTAAAAATATTTTTAATTATATCAATTATTATAGCTGGTTTTCAAGTGAAAGCACGAAAAGAGTCAATGGCACAAATCTGCATGCATGTTAAGCTAGAGAGGTTCCCTCTATCATCATCATCAACACATTTTGACCAAAAAAAAAAAAAGCAAGCAAACAATTCTGCTTTTGAACAAAACAAATCATACAGGAGTAAGGAGCATACATTCTAAAAATGGGAAGATGTTCTGACTTGCTTTCTTTCTAGTTGTTACTTCATGTTGAAATGCAAAACCCGGTATTAGATACGGGTCCAGTTAAACACAGAAAATCTTAAAGTATTACGTGATTCAAGACTTGAAAACTTACTTCAGTAGTTCATAATTCTTCTCATTTAGCCTTACAGCATTCTCCCGCCAAAACTTCTCAGACTTGTGTACAGGACTCCACTCCAGTCTTCCTGACTTGAGCTCAGAACTGTACTCATCGAAGGAGCTGCAACACAAAAGACCTAGATGAAATACTGGCTACGTGTCTATGAACAGAGTTTGAACCATGTGCCCAAGCCTGTTCCTAGCAAGAAAAAACTGGAGCACAACTTGCCACAACACATTTTGACATCAGCTCTCTGCAGAACATGAGAACTCTTCCTGGTCTCAGAATTCAACACTTGAAAAATAAGGAAAGGCATGAAAGGCAACTGAAAAACATCCACCCCAAAACACAATTCCAAAAAAAGAGGGGGAAAAAAAGAAAAAAAAAAAGGGAAAACTCAAAAATTCAAGCCACACAACAACATTTGAGAATTTAACTGGCTGGTTTGCCTGTTTTCTAGGTTTTAACTTCTCCAACCAAGGACCCCAGTCCTTGCCTTTCGTCCAATTAAATCTTTGACATGAACTACCATATTGCAGTTCAATTTGTGGACAAAAGCAAGAACTAGGTAAACACTAGCAAAAACCTGAGTTAATCTGGACAGCAAAACGCACTCTAATCAGGTAGTCTTCAGCTTAGACTGGAACTCCTGTAAGATCTATCTGAAGTCCTTTAACAATTTATCAGTTACAAAGATCACATACCCAAAAGTGAATATTTATTTTCCATTCAGCCTGTAAATATTCACTTAGAATAGGAAACTTCTGTGTACAACCAGCATCTCTGTACACTATACCTTGTCAACTAGCATTTACGTATCATAATTCTGCATATTATTTAGCTTTAAAAATCAAAAAACTTTTACTAGTGTTCACATAGTTGCCTTTTTTTTTTTGAAGTTCACACTGAAAAGCATACCTAAGGTCCTGCACGCTCTCACCAAGCTTGTCCAGTAGAAATTTGATGTCTTCACTTATGTCTTCATCATCATATTTCTGCTGATCCAAATTCTCTAGCTGCTTTAAAACTTTACACTGAATCATGGCAAGGGCATATTCTTGGCGAGTTTCTCTCTCAGTAGATTTCTCTAACAAATTCTAGGGAAGTAAAAATTTATTTATTTTGTTTAAGAACAGACTACTTTGAAACAAAGTGGTATTTTTAAGAAATTCTTATTGGCATTTTTTAATGTATTAAGTGACAGAACTGACCACTTCCCGAAATAATCGCTCTAAAGAAATAAAGTATCAGTCTACCACACAGTGGCTTTACACCTACATTTAGTAGTACAAATTGCCTATGACTGACCTTACTATACAGGAGTATTCAGCTGTCACTATGGGGAATGGGGGGAAATAAAGGAAAAGAAAAAAAAAAGCGCTCTGTCTTGCAAGGTAGAAGTAATGCAACCATATGTGCTGAAAAGCATGACCATCACTGCATTCAAATTTCAGTCACTTAGACCTTTTTCCCCCTAGATTGTATGATACCTTCAATACTAGAAAGTATTAATTCACCTGCTTTGATCATTTTCCACATCAAAATCAGGCTGATCACAAAGACTATTCAAAAGAAAAAGGGCAAGCTTACGTCCCAAATCCAGTCTCTGCCATAAACAACTACTTTTACCTGGGAACATCATTTTAGCTTTCTGTGCAGCAATAGCACAATGCAGGAAAACCATAAGGAAAAACCCAAAAGGCCCAACCTGAAGTCATCTTTCCAACTCAAGAGTTACCATCTAGATTAGATCAGTTTCTTTTGAATTGGGGAATATTCCAACTAGACATTTTTATTCAAACAGAAGCTTGTTGCTAAAACTGGAACTAGAAGCACAGAATGTAATAGTAAAGTTCCCATGTCAATTATTCGTTACATTTCTACTCAATTTAATCAGCTTCAAATTATGTTATTCAATCACAGCTAGCCACCTGCACTTTTTGATAAAGCTAAAAACACGAATTCCATGTGGAAGACAAATTCCTTAACAAACAGAACATGTGTTCATATAAATAAGCCTTAACATCTACCAGAAATAAACAATGAAACAATATAGAAGGAATCTGACTGCACTCTCATTCATGTCACAGAACCATTACATTTAAGGTTTCTAAGGTATCAGACATCACATTAGTAAGGCAGAACACTGCAAATAAATGCTAAAACTTGCATACTGAAAATAAGACCTATTACTGCTTTTAATGGCCACATACAATTAGCTTTGATGTGCAAAAACCCTGTCTCTTTTTCAGTAAGAGAATTGAGAAGTAAAAGGTAGTTTAGAGAAAGTAATGCTAAATTAGAGTTAAAAGTGCTAACGAGAACAAAAGAACAAATAACAAATCTTAAAAGACAAAATTCAACAAGTTTAAATAGCAGGTAGATAAAATTTCCAAAGAACTTCCACTTAAGAGAATTATAGGTATATGTGAAAGCTACTCCAGGTATTATTATCTATCTCATACCATAGTGAGGTATTTGATTTTATTTTTTTTTTTAATACAGTGAAACTGAAAGGATATGTTAGGAAAGTACAAACAGGAACACGTGACTAAATAGAATGTATCAGTAAACTACTCAGTGATAAAAAAATCTTAAGGTACAAAATGAGTTACCGGCAGGAAACAGACATAAAGGACAATAAAAGTATGAAAAATTTGCACCCAATACTTGTTGCTTTATGGAAAACCAAAAACCATTACAATTTAACCTCTTTGGCAAATGAATTGCCTGAAGTATGTAACAGGTCAAATTAGGATAAATCTAGTAGCAGAGAAGATGTTAAGTTGTCAAGACTCGTGGCATGCCTTCAGCAATGCACACGCAGTAGGGATGATCTGGGGAAATCATCAAGCCTAGCCCTTTATGCAAGTCATGTTTGGGATCCCAGCCCCCTCCTCCCCCCATGAACTGATACTGTGGCCTCACACACAGCAAAAGGGGCATTTTGCCTCTGCTACCTACTTTAATTTTTGCTTCAAAACTCAGAGCTCTGACATCTAATTTCTAATCTATTATTTCCTGGCTGCCAGTTTATAACCTCATTTTCATGCCAACTTTAGTCTTTAATGTTGGAGAAAGAAAACAGCTAAGTTAGTTTCCCCAAAGCCTGTAACGGAACCATCTTATTCTTTCTTAGCCTTTATTTATTAAAAGGATTTCGCTTCATTTTTGCCTCCTCTGTTTCCAAGATCTACATCTCCTACTCAGAATACAAATCCTGTTTTAAAACAGAATTAAAAGTCGTTACAGCATTCCTGTATTACATACAAGACACTTGACAAGCATGCATGTGAAACAATGTGCACATGCACAATTAGCATCCACAAACAAAAATTGGTACTCTCACAATGAAAACATCAAGCCTTGGTGCTCAGTTATGCCGAATTATCTTAAGTAGGACCAGCGATCTTCACATAACGTGGACACAGTAAGTCAACTAATTGCTTTCACATGGACATTCTCATTCATCTTGACACAGCCACCAAAAAAAGATTTTTCAACTAGCAGATAAAAATAATTTCTGAGTCAGTCAGTTGAACAAACATGTGCATGCTTAAAACAGTAATATTTTTTCATTAAAGCTTTGTAAGGCAAAATTTATCATGTGCTAGTAACTACAGTGTTTTACACTAGTACCTGTAGAAAAAAAGAATCTTGAACTAAAGAAGGGAAGTCACTAGCACCTGTGTGAACTTTTTCATCAACCTTATTTTAAGTCACTGAATAGCAGACAGCTGTTACTTGTAATAGCATGTCTATTACCTGTAGCAAAACTCATTTCACAAAAACAAAAAAGGGAGAATTAAGCATTCAATCCAATTTACTGATATGGTCTAGCAGAAACAGCTGTGCACCAGCAATATTTGAGACCTACTCACTTGAGAGAGAAGCGCAGTGCGGCTGCAGTCAAGAGATACTTACCCGAAATGCTGCAAGAATGATCCTAGTTACTTTCTCTTTGACAGATTCCTGAAGAATATCCGACAGCACTGGAACAATATTATACCGACGGAGATATTCACACATTTGAGGGCTAAATGCCAGCAGCCACACACAGAAAATCATCTGATACTGGAGCTGGAAGCCGCATTTATTGCTCAAGACCCCCATGATACTGAAAAATTAACATACATATACATTTAGTTTTTAAGTAATGACTGCACAGATTGCATTGCTCCACCCTGAAACATTAAAAGAGATTATTAACAGGAACTTATTGGAAAGAGCTGCTGAAGATGAGTATACAACACATGCTTCACAGTATCCTGCACCAGTATTTATCACGGTACAAGCAGCTTGTTCAGAAAACCGTCTTTTAAAGATATAGTTATTTCCTCCTCAGCCTTACAGCCATAAAACAGCTCTTCCCATGTGCACTGATGTGGTACTGTATCCATCTTCAGCCTCACCGAGCCTCTTTTTCTACTAACATGTTTAGAGCATCATTTGTCATTCCAGGAGAAACCCACAGCTACCCCTTCAGAGTTAAGAAAGAGGAGGAGTAAACAGCCACAACAAAGTCTCCTCAAATTGAACCCATTTCCTTAATTTTATCTCTCCACAGGAGTGTCTGAAATGAGCTGAAGTAGTCACTATTTAACAAGTGAGTTCTCAGAAAACAGATATAACACATCACAGATATACAACACGCTGCTAGAGAAGAAATAATATCACAAGATCTCCAAGAAGTCATGCAGAAGCTTGCTTCAGCTGAAGTTTTGAAAATTTAATAAGCCATTTACAGGTCCATTTCAAAAAAAGCTAACCCTATTTAAAAAAAAAGAATTATCTACTTCCAATAAAATTGCTTTCAAAATTAACACAAATCCAAACTTGTTGAAATGCAGGTATATTGTAATGCTTTAATAGTTTATTTAAAGAGCTTCTTGGTCAAAAAGTTTGTTTCGATAGCATCAACTTGACACACGTGAACATCTTTTGAACATTCACTTCACTGGCAATTGACATTTCTCTATTTCAGAGTACAGAGGTACTTTTTCTTAAAGCGCAAATCGTGTAGCCACCAATCCCCAACAGAGGCACACACAGCAGAAAAATTATTTATAGACAAGCCTTTTTTAAATGAGATGAGTGACAACATCCTAGCCTCATTCAGAGCTATTTATGAAGAAAATCTGAATAAAAGAATTACCTACTTGAAGACATATGTGGGGGAAGGAGGGCGAAGGGGGGGAAGCTTAGCTCTAGAACCTGTTTCTCCTTTCACTAGTATTTTCAGACTGAACAATTCCAAATTGACAAGCAAGCAACATTAGCAGAAACCCATTTTGTTAGTCCTTGTTCTGTTGAATAAAAGACAGAGCATCTTCATCTGAAACCAAATGGCTGCGTTCCCCTTCAGATATTTAAGCAGTTGCTCATGAAGAGTGAAGTAGCATTAAAGCCTCGACATTGGTACCTGTATCTGCAAGTTTCATTTGTCTATTTGAATGCGTTAATATTTGAAAACAAATAGGTTTTGTACTCAAACAGAGCAGCTGTCTTTTGCAAGAGAGTTCTATTCCAAAAGAGGTCACTGGGGAATGTGTTATTGTAAGTGCAAGTGTATCCATATAAATTGAAATAAACGCTCACCAATTTACTCCATCTGCTTCTACCCACGCAAAGCGATATTCATTGACCCTGAGCATCAGCTGCAGACATCCAGCAACACATTGCACATACTGGGAGCTCTGAGTGAAAAGAAGAACACATCACTTCTTACAAGAAGAGTTAGGTAGTAAGTGCTGAAGGTCAGTTTTCCAAACTAAGCTTTACTGGCATACTTCAACACGCATTTCTTCAGCAATGCTTCCAGGTTAAACAGACTCACTCATATAATGCTTTACATCCCCCTACTTAAAAAAAAAAAATTCACAGGAAAAGCTGAGAAGCAAAATATAAATGGAGAAGAGTTCTGAATGAGAGAAGTGTTATGCAAGTGATAACATTTTATATTACCGTAGCAGATTTTTATAGCTCATTTGAACATGCCTTCTTTCAGCACATACGAATGAAGGCTGTCTTCTTTGATTATACTGTCAAGAGTACTTTCATCCACAGAGTCAATTGTTATTCACTTGAGCAAACTTGGGGAAATAAGACAGGAAACTGATTACCAAGCTTGAAGAAGTTAGTTAGTGGTCATTGTAGAAAAGGGAATCTTGAGCTCAGGCTTTTCTCACTCCCATCCTCCAACTCAAAACAGCAGTGGTGTCATCACAATTGTGTGTTTTCCTACGCATGTGCCACACAGTAAGTACCATGCTTACCATAATGAGGTGTATATTTATACCAAAAAAATGCCACTAGAAAAACAAGCATGTAAAATCATCCTCAAAGTTTAGCTCTGTATTTTAAGTTTTTCTTTTCATTAAAAACTTAGCACTGCATATACTGCACTAAGAAAAGAACAGTAAGACTAAAACTTTCCCATGAGGAAAATGCTGAGAAATGCACCACTGAATTCTATTTTCATTCAGACTCCGATATGAATAGTCACAAAAACAGAATCATTAAACAGCTTTTCATCTCTGAATGCGTGTATTTTCTGTGCAGTAACACATAAGTTGGGCTGCAGTTCAAAAATGGCTTTTGGTCAACACATCGTCCCTCCCACTACAGCAACAGAAAGATATCAAGGTATAACAGAAGTGCCATTTTTTTTTTTCCTCTCTTCTTGCTCAACTTCTGGCATTACCTTCAGTAATACTCAAATATGCTGCTGATAAAATGCTGGAGATTTTTCCTATAAGGCTTTTTCTTTACTAAGTGTCTTGAAAGTCTTATGGTAGATCACTCACATAACACAAGGTCAAACCTTTCAAACATTTAATAAAGAAGTTAGACGATCCCATATGGCGGAAAAAAGAGAAGAGACAATAATTAGAATTTAAAATAAAGAAAAATTCATACTGTGTCTCTCAGAGATTAAGACCTTTATGTAAAAACTGAGTCTGAACATCTAGACACAAATTATTGTACAGAACATTCATCTCCCTGGATAGGTATTCACTCCTCCTCACCCTGCAAATGAAACAGCTATAAACACACAGACAGCCTTTTCACCCCAAATAATGTATTAGTTTCTCTGCATCACCAACCCGAGTACTACTGAACTTGAAGTTGTTGGTTTGGGTTTTTTTTTTTTTTTAAAGACTCTACCATAAAAGCATTCTCTTCCAACACTCTTATAATTCAAATTTCATAACAGATCCCAGTCCTCATTTCCTCTGTAAGACGCTACAACCGCATCTCTAATTTACTCTGAAATAAATTAGTCAGGACATGCTTGGAAATCCTGCACAAGCTAGATCTGAAATCAGAACACTAATGAAGTCAAGACAATACTTACCCAACTTAATTATCCTAGAACATATTTGCACTATCAGCTCTGTTGCTTTGAGACCCTGCAGTGGTACGGTACGTCCACGCAGTGCTACAGTACAATGAATACAGATTTCTAAGCAACTTAGAAGAGCTCACAGCTCCATAACAAGCGCTGTTGCGTGCTGTAGAACTAGCTACTCCTTCAAGGCTATATGAGTGAGGGCTGTCAGCCTAACAAAATCTAACAGTACGGCACACAGAACTGCACGTGAAATACTGAAATACTTCAACTTCTATGCTCAGTCTGTAATCTCAGCCCCTATCCATGGTCATGCGTAGTCTTTCACCTTTTCTATTTTAAACCCCAGTCACGTAGTAGTTTAAGAGGCTTTTCTCTACAAAAAGCTAACACTTTACAGCAATGACTACACTTAGAAGAAAAACAAATTCCAGGTTCATATTTAACACTTCTGAAAAAGCATGAACACTTTCAGGTTGCAAAAGGAACAAAAGACCAAACTGAATTGTACTCCACATTAAAAAGCTACAGTAAACCGCCTCATCGTGCCACAACAGAACAGAAAATCCAGTTATGATGATCACTTGCATCCGCTATACTGCTGCAATTCATCTCCAAGCTCAGCAGCCATTACAGCTACATGAAATTTGGTATAAGCAAATACCAATGCAAAAAGGACAATCCATTTTCCCCTAAATTCAAGCTATTCGTTCAAATACAAAAAGCTTACAGCTTTGAAAGCATTCACGTAATTTCATGCTACAGAATTTGAATGGCAATCTCAGGTTTCTTCTACAAACCCGATAGTTCAGTGCTAAACAGACAGTATTGTTCAAATATTAAATTAATGGCATATACTTTTTTTCAATTTTTACAGAGAAGATGCTAGATCTACACAACCCAAATCAACTATGTACTTCCACTGCCAGGCTTTTCTGTGCAATCAGTGTTTTAAAAATACTTTTGTTTCTTGGCGCCATCACCTGGCACTCTGTTGTTGCACAGTTCTGCATCCAAGTACTTCTATTACTGACACCAGAACAGCTCTGCACCTTAATCCTAGGAGGGAGTATCACCTGCTCAAAACAGCAAATTGACAGATTTCAGAGATATACTCACATCACTTGTGGAGACTGCTCCTGCTTCCACCGAACCCCCTGTACCACGTAGTTTCTAGCCAAGAAAAAAAAAGTTTAAAATCAGAGCTGTCCTTCACACTTACAGAATAGTCGTTACCAAGTTTCTTTCAATTCTAAAAGGTTTCTTTAGTTATTAAAAGAAAAGATTAAGAATCTACTATTTTCCTGCTCAATATAGTATGGTAATATATTGCATTTATTTCCCACATGTCTATCATGTCTAGAAGAATATACTTGGAGCTAATCCTGGTAAATCAAGACTTAATGTTATTATTTTTTAAAGTGTGTATTTACTCAAGACTTTTATTCAACTCAACTCCCAACTGTTCTCTTGAATATTTCTGAAGAGAAAAAAAAAAAATCCCTTTTTAATAAACCCAGTTTGGAAAACTATGAAAAATATACTGTTACTAAATCTACTGAATGATTCTCTCCTCTCCAGAATCCACTTCTGCTGCAACACTACCTTAGAGAATGACAAATCACTGCGTCTTGATAAGTATTGAAGGGAAAAATCTCCAAAAATACAAAGGAGAACTACTCATCTTTGACAAACAAGCCAGCAGTTAAGTCATTCATAATGAGCTAATGCCATAAAAATACTGTCCACATAAGTCAGGATTTATTTAATTTCAAGAGACAGGACTAAAAATAAAACCTTTGTACTACAGCAAACTGGAAAAAAGTTTTGATGTTCACTTCCTGCTGTCATGTGATTTTTCTTCCCAGCAAAAAGCTCTGAGGAACAAAACAATACAGGGAGACAAGAAACTTATCACATGTTTTCTCAGTGTCCAGAAGAAAAAACAATGTTAACCAACAGAAAAGGCAAAAAGCCTTTTTTTTGTTTTCAATCTACATTTCAAAGACTAGAGTAGAAAATATAAAATATTAAGTTAAAAACTAAGTGTTTGAATAAAAGATATTTAACTTTTGAAATAACAAAGTAAAATTTCGGTTTTCTTTTTTAAAAATGAAAATATACATCTTGTCTGCACATCTATATCTTCATATTTTTGAAAGTTTCCAAAGTCAGTGTAATGTTTAAACAGAAGTAGCTTTTTACCTGTGAACTCAGCTGAGTTTTAATCCAGTTGAAATAGTAATTCAAGTCACTGCCTTCCATAAGTTCCCTCCCCCAAGCAGCCAGTTTGGCAATAATTCTTGCTGCCTGAAAAAGAACGCAATAAACAGATTTTTCAAATGTAGCATTCAGAAATTCAGAATTCAGCGGGAAACTCTATAATCTCTGGAAACCCAGTTTCGGTAAAAGATGGCCCCTTACAGAAATCTACCTGTTTTCCATGTAGGAGACTCTTCATGCCTTCTTCAGCATTCTGCTGCTTCTGCTCCTTAGTACCTCACATATTTTCACAATGTTATCAGATACCTGTAGCTGATGAAGCTCACAAGGCACCAACAAAGAACTCAGAGCAAGGTGGAGGGGAACTATCAATGGGCTACTGCTGTCAGACCCCTTTACAGTCAGAAATCCATCAACAGTAAGACACTAAATGGCCTAACACATACACAAGCAGGCTTCCTTTAAGCAACTACAGTATATGCCAACACAAATGATTGCAAAATATTAAAGTTGTTTGTACTTAAACTGAAGGACGTCATTGTCAAGAATGGAGAAGCCCAGAAGAGCAGAAAACCAAAAGGGAAGGTAGAATATAAGAATGAAATTGAGGAGTAAAAACGTAGTCAGGTTAAGGATTTTCATGGTGCCTATGGCAAAAGAATCATAGAATCACTTGGGTTGGAAGAGACTTTCAAGATCATCGAGTCCAACCATAAACCTATGCCAAAACCACCCGTAAACCATGTCCCTCAGCACCACGTCTACCTGTCTTTTAAATACCTCCAGGTATTTAAATTCCACCACCTCCCTGGGCAGCCTGTTCCAATGCTTGATAACCCTTTTGGTAAAGAAGTTTTTCCTAATATCGAAACTAAACCTTCCCTGGCACAACTTGAGGCCATTTCCTCTTGTTCTGTTACTTGGGAGAAGAGATTGACCCCCACCTCGCTATAACCTCCTTTCAGGTTACATATAAACCTCCTTTCAGAATACATATAAAAAGAGTATCATTTGGAGAAACCGACTGCTCATGGCTTGGATAGGTGTACTCTCTGCAGGATCAAAAACTGGCTGGAAGGCCAGGCCCAAAGAATGGTGGTGAATGGAGTTAAATCCAGTTGGCAGATTCAGTGAGGAGACTATTCCAGGCACCTTTCCACCATACTGCATTCAGATGCACAGCACCACCACCACCAATTTCTAGAGGTATTACGAGAGTCTGGAACAACAATCTCTACATTGAAATGCATCAAATCCACTTCTGAACGCAGCCAAGTAATCCTATAAAATCCCTTCAGTTTTAAAGCATGAGATAGTAGACCTCTATCTTACCATGCTCCGGAGTTAAAATTCCTACCTGGCTCCTGAATAAGAGACCGCTCGTGCTTAGCAGAATTTGAGCCTGGACACAGAGGACAAGTATTTTTTTATCTGTCTATGCAGATGCAATGATGTGGCGCCAAAAATCTTCCAATGTGCATAGTAAGACGGAAAAATTAAAATCAACAAAAACAATACAAACAACACAAACCTAAAACTTTGTTTTGAAAAATTCCATGTGCTTTAAAAAATATATATATGTACAAAGAGTACTAAAAGTCATAATACCGGAGCAAATTTAAGTGTTTTAAAGTGGATTCATGTCACATGAGGCTGTCCGTGACTTAGAATCATAGAATAGTTTAGGTTGGAAAGGATCTTAAAGATCATCTAGTTCCAACCCCCCTGCCATGGGCAGGGACACCTCCCGCTAGATCAGGTTGCTCACAGCCTCATCCAACCTGGCACTGAACACTTCCTGGGATGGGGCATCCACAGCTTTCCTGGGCAACCTGTTCCAGTGCCTCACCACCCTCACAGTGAAAAATTTCTTTCCAGTATCTATTCTAAATCTAAATCCAGTTTGAAACCATTACCCTTCAACCTATCACTGCATGGCCTTGTAAAAGGTCCCTCCCCAGATTTCTTGTAGGCCCCTTTCAGGTACTGGAAGGCTGCTATAAGGTCTCCCCAGAGCCTTCTCTTCTCCAGGCTGAACAACCCCAACTCTCTCAGCCTGTCCTCATAGCAGCAGTGCTCTAACCCTCTGATCATCTTTGTGGCCCTCCTCTGGACCCCCTCTGACAGATCCATGTCCTCCTTATGTTGGGGGCTCCAGAGCTGGACACAATATTCCATGTGGGGTCTCATGAGAGACAAGGGCAGAATCTCCTCGCCCAACCTGTTGACCATACTTCTTTTGATGCAGCCCAGGATACGACTTGACCTTCTGGGCTGGGAGTGCACATTTCTGGCACATGTTGAGCTTCAACACGACCTGTTATTTCTGTATTTTTGTAGTACCTAAAGAAAGCAATTATCTGAGTAACACCTCTGCGAGCAAAGAAATACAGCACACAAATTTCTATACCTTTGAAAGCCACCATTCCAGGGAGACTAATCAGTGTACACTGTTAAGGGTCTAAAAGTTACACTTTACCTGCATACTTGACCAGTCAATATTGTCCAAGTTTGCTCAGACTGCAGTTTTGCAAGATGGCTCTTCAGCAGTAATACCACAAAAAAAACCACCAACCACAACACACCAAACAACCCACCACCAACCAAAAAAATCCCAACAGCAGCCTCCTTCAGCTGCACCAAGTAACCTGATTCCATCGCTATGCAATGAAATCAGTCAGATTAAAAAAATAAAATAAATCAAGTGTGACATTTTTCTTGAAAACAGGCCAGCTCACTGTTCAAGTCGCAGCACAGCGCGAAACACAGTCACGCTGGCCACACCTAAGGGCAAACAGCATGACTTGCCTGGAGTTCCTTGCACCAGTACTGCCACCACAACGTAACACAGGCCAGGTATGTGGTTTTGTAGTTTGAGCCACTGATTTAATTACACCATAAACAAACACACGCAGAACAGTTCATAGCCACACAGTTTTCTCCCTCTTCAAGCCATAATACAAGTTTTACTGGTGGAAACTACTCCATTAGGATTTTACAGTAATACAACCATATTTTTCCCTCCACAAGGAAAAAAAAATTGACTAGGTGAAATGGCCAGTTCTCACCAGAGATGACAGAGGAATATTAAGAATTCCAGAAGAGTTACTCCATAGACACCAGCAGCACCCAGTGGTTCAAAGCACAGTAGATACCATACAACGCACATAGTCATACTGGGTTTGGTGGGAATGGACTTAATTTTCTTCATAACAGCCCAAATGATGCTGCGGTTTAGACTGGTGACCAAAAAACCAGCATTGATAACATTCCAAGCATTTAGCTGCTGCTGAGCAGTGCCTGCACAACATCAAGGACTTCCCTGTTTCTCACTCTACGCTTCCAGTGAGTAGGCTGGGTGAGGAGCTGGGAGGGGAACACGGCCAGGACAGCTGACCAAAGAGATACACTGACTAGGCATCAGTCTACTGGTGGTGTGCCATTGCTTTTGCATCGCTTCTTTCTGTTCGATTTATTTTGGGTTCCTATCCCTCCTCCCCCTTTCCCCCCTTCACTTACTAAACTCTATCCCAACTCGAGAGTTTTCTTGCTTCTGGTCTCCAGATTCTCTCCCCAGTCCCACTGTGGGTGACTGCAAGCAACCGGGTTGGAGCTTTCCTGTGAGCCAGGGTCAACCCATCACAACAGCAGGTATTATTTCTTCCCCAGTATGCTTACAAACCGTTTTAAGCAAATTTGAAGTTCCATTAGAGTAATTTGAGCATAAAAGAGAATAAGCTTTGTCAAGGTAAAGCTATTTCCCTTTCACAGGATGAGAACTTAAATTCTAAGTATTTGTACCACATGGCAGTTATGACAAAAGTTATTTTTCTAGTTACATCTTACTGTGCTTAAATAATTCTAAAATTCTTGCTTTTCTGAGCCTTTAAAATCTGCCCTAATGTCCCAGAAAAAAACAATAGCAATAAACAATTTAACTTTTCTTTCTAAAGTGCGGTCAAGTGAAGCTTGTATTAACAATGACTCATCTACACTGCAAGAGGAAAACTTTCCAGTCCAGGCAGTAGTTTAGTGTCAAACTCCAAATTCTTCTAAAGAAAAATAAAACCAGCGTTTTTCTCTGCCACTTTCAGAGACAGGTTCATTTAAAACTTACCATATGCACAGTGAAAAGATCTTGTCGATTCAACATCGGCAGAAAATAGGACCATGCAGTGTTTTTACCACGTTTTGCATAATCAAAGAAAATACAAACGCGCTGATGATTTTCCTGTAAAAATTGGGAGAAGGGAAAAGATGAGACTCTTGTAAAAGCATTCAACATAAAGCAGATATTTGCTCCTCATTATGTTGGCATACATTATCAGAGTGCATCCTGGCTCGTAACAGCCCATGGCAATTTTTCATTTTGACAGTGACTTGTGGGTATAGTTCATTTCAGCATTCCAACATAAAGGTTAAAGATCTGGGGCAGGGGGAAACAAACTTTGAAACTCTAGTTATATCTCAGTAGTCCAACACCTGCTTGATTAAAAATGGATGTTTCCTTTTGGTCAAACAAAGTGAGAGAAATGAGAGACTGGCTCAATACTGCCATTTTCCAGATAAACACACTACTCTTCATCCAATCAATTATGCTTGAATAAAGTCCATACAAAGTTTTCCACATACTGCTATTTCCACACAAAAGCCTGTTGTTCAACTTTTGCTGCGTGTGCCACAAGTGAAGCTTTGGAGACGTAAGCTAGTCCTGCCTCTCTATTCCTCTCGGTAAGAAGTGAGCTCTTCTCTCCCAGATGAGGCAGCAACTGGTTCAACTGTTATCTCAGGCAACCCGCATGCCTAGGAGAGGACACAGTCACCAGAAGTCTGTTCTCCAGGGCTTCTAGGCTGAACCACAAGAGACCACAAGTACCTGAATAAGTACCATGCACAGTTTCTTCAAGCACTTCACCTAATAACCACTGTAAAAAGCAGCTATTATGGTTCTCCTTAAAGCAGACCAAAGAAGAGGCCGTGCAAACCTGAAGAAGAAAGAGGAGCTCTGCTATTTCCTAATAGCCTAGACTATAGACAGTCTTTCAGAAAATCAAATACCCAGATTCTTGTTTTTCCGCAGCATTTCCATATAATTGCTAGCCTAGTGGATAGTAAGCTTTCATTCTGAAGAGATGTCTCCCCATTGAGGCCAAGCTATGGTGACATATACGACTCCTATCAAGGAAGGCAAAACTGTCTGAAACACTAATTGAGAAATTTGCATGAGAACAGTATCTGACTCTCCACTAACCAATGAACTTAATTTTCAAACTCCCCTAGCTGAAGGGCTTTGCACCATCAGTTCAGCACCCTATTATTGATTCTATGGACCAAGAATCAGCTGGACAAGCCTGCTTGTTGGAATACGATCCGTCAAGCACAAGATGACCTGAATGTATCCACGATCCAAACACTGGCACCTTACCAAGCATCAGAGTTGCAACCATCCCTCCACTGAAAGGATCACAGTTATTGCACCACGTGGGCTGCAATTGCTATGTTGATCCCTGACTGGGGAAGGTCAGGCGTCACTAGTTATCTCACAGTCACAACCCTCACAGTGGTTAATGTTCTATATGGCACGTGTCAAAAAGCGCCCAAAAACCCTCGCAAAATTTGCTGTTCAGACTATGAAATTAGAAAAAAAAGGTAAGGTCTCTGAAACACAGTGCCTTGTTGGACAGCCTCCACTCTGTGAGGGCTAGTTTGATGAAAAATGGCAGTTCGATCAAATAAATCGCTGTTAGCATCTACACATATGCTGCATAGAGTCTAGCTAAAAAGATGAAAAATAACTAGATCAATGAGTTCAGTTTACAACATAACAAAGGAGGAGACAGACAGGTCCAGAAGCAGAAAAGCCGAAATAATTTCAACATGCTGTCAATCAGAAGATTACTCTGGTTTGCTGTTAAGGTGCAGGGAAGGAGAACTGCCTACAGCCCTGAAATACGTAGTGCTACACCTTCCTAGGCAGCTACTGACTACACCAATAAAATGAAAATCCTGAAGCTCTCCCATCAAAAGTTGAATAATTTAGCATCTGTCATTTCTGAAGAAGCGTAATGAAGCTCACTTGGGTGATAATGCTACCTCCACCAACTACAGGTTCTTAAAGATTTCACAAGTAACAGACTGTGCAGTGTAACAAGGTCACTAATCCAGGGAAATTGTTCCAAGTATTTATCATATGAATAGAATAAGAAATATTTCCTCGGGGATTCCAGTATGCTAACACTCTCCACCTTTGGAAATAAGCACTATGGTGATATTCTAAGGCAATCACCCCACTAATTTCACTTCTGACAACCTCCAAAAGAAATCTTTCTTAGAATGGTGATCAAACCCATAAGTAGAACTTCTGGAATAATCCTAGACACCCAGTTAGGCTTTTGGTGTGCTCAAGACTCAGCTGATACGATTTTTACAGCCTCACAAGAAAAGCATGTGAAGATAATAGAAGAACCACAGTCACTCTCAACACATACAAAAGCTGTATACTGTTACCTGTGAGAGTTTCTCAAGTTTCAGCTACCAGTTGTAGCTTTCAAATACTATTTGTTCACCTTATGAAACTGCAGTGAAGATCCTTGTTCAGAACAATTTTACTGAAAGAGTCAGTGGCACCATGACAGGCCACATCCTTAAACAAATTCTCACTGAAAATCTTTGCATGTACTGAATTAAGACTACTCAGGCAAAGACAGGAGACTTCATATCCACTATTGTAGATTCTTCTGTCCACACAATCTGCAGAGACCTTCACTAAACTCAGAGTCACACAGTCAATGGCCAATACACTGCTTTCTGAAAAGAATCTTACACCTTGCAAATGTGCAACCAAGGCTCTGGAAGGCGTCACTGACAGCATGTTGTACCATCTGAACACAACAAAAAGAAAACAGAAGTCCCGTTTCAGCCTTGCCTAGTGGAGGCACAGAGAGTTAGGAAGCCTTGGGATAACGCCATGCAGACACCTGCCCACAAGCCCTCTTTGCCAGTAGCAAGACATCCTTGAATAACGAAGTCACACAGAGGATTGCAAAAGCCAGTGCAGCCTTGCAGACGCCGAAGCAGAATTTCTAGAGTGAAAATGGCATCCAATTTCAAACAAACACAAATATATACCGCGTGCCAACTTCTCTGTTCTCCTGTATACTATATATACAAAGCCTGGACAATTTAAAGGCATTATGTTTAACATTAAGAATTCCACATAGGGGACTTCTGTGGCAGGATAAGGCCCTGAATACAGAAATGTCAGTGCATGACCGTAAAGTCAAGAAAACATGTTCATCTAGACACATATGACAGAACTAATACAGCAAATAAAAGGTTACTCAAAACTACTTTCTGTGACCACCTGCAACTAATGCAATTGTTTGAGAGTGGGACAGTGAAAGTCTTTACCTGTGGGACATTAATTCCACAACACAGTTCCAATGATATTGGCTATTGCATGCTGTAGCTACAGGCTATGTGCTAATGTCTAAGTACATGGGTAAAACAAGACCTACTAATACTCACAAAAAGTTTCAAAGAAGGTCAAATTAAATTACTACGTCTGTGGCCACCAATATGTCTCACACAGAGAAGGAGACTCATTACTCACAGAAGTAGCCAGAATAAACAGAGTTCTCACACACTAAGACAAAGTTTGTCATCAAATGCATAAAGCAAAACAAGGTACTCCCAACTCAGTGTCCCCATCAAGGAAGGACACTGACGATCCTTTTTGTCCTCTCTGTTTCTTGATGTTTGTGTCACACTTGAGAAAAAGTAAATCTAAAGAAAAGAGGAGAGGGTCAGAGTGACAAAGCTGCAGATGGGCATGAATAAACTGCTGCCACCAGCTATTATTCTAGCAGTTAGGGCACTCACTTGGGGATCTAAGGTGCAGACAGGCACCTCAGAGAACACCGTTATCCCCATATTATATGTATTGCTGGAACTAGAACTCACACAGTTCACTGTTAGGGCAATGCCCTAAACAGTTAAGTATCACTGAACACATTTCACTGTAACCTTGTATTAAATATAACATAAAATAGCAGAAGAGAAACTGTCTAACAGCCAGATATTCTATGTGAACACCAGGAGAAAACCTTGCACAACTCAACCCATCTTGCTAAATCATTATTTCCGCTACTTTCTCTTAAGTCTATTAGAGAGCAAAGAAATGCAAAAGCAGGATTATCTGATTGAGTAAAGTCTCCTCTTGACTTGTCCAGGTCAGCACAACAGTCCTGACACTGAATTTAAGAGCATTCTCTTGTAAGTTACTGTATCCCACAACTACAAAGAGCTACATATTTTATTGAATCAAAAGTTCCTGTTTTACAAGCCACGGAAAATTTCAGAACATGCTGTCCTGAACAGCCTAATTTATGTTGGAAACTTGAAGCTGCAGAAACTACACCTCCTTGCTGAGGGTGGTCAAACAAACACTTTGATAGGAAAAGCTTTAACAACTTCAAGTTAGAAGTCATATCCTATTGACACAACAGAAAGGGTGGAGGTCACAAATCATCCCTTAACATCCAAGTTTCGCATCAAACAAGGTTGAGAGCCAACAGACAGGCACACAGGTATGTTTTATTTCCAGAACATGAGCATATTTATACAAGACTAAGTTGCCGATTGTCCTGGTTTGAGGTAAAACAGAACCAATTTTGTTCAGCAACTCCACTTTCTAACTAGGCCTCTTCTAACTGCTGAAATTAACAGCATGTTGTGCAGAAAAACTATTTACTATTACGGTGCTAAGACCCACGCTTATAGTTGATGCTGAGGCACAGTATGCAGAGAGGCTCCTCCTTATACTTATTGCTATAACACCCCAGGGCAGCCAACTTTGGTATTTGCCCATTGGAGGGTCGGAAGCGGAAAAGCATAGAGGGGTCACACGTGCAGGGAGGAGCAGACAGGACAGGTGACCCAAAACTGACCAACAGGGTACTCCATCCCATCTGCCTCATGCTCAGTATAAAAGCTGAGGGACCAAAGGGTCAGCCCTCTTTCTTCAACGGCCAGCATCTTTGACCTTGATCCTGAATCCTGATCTGGAATCCAGTTGCTGTCCGTCACTGAGTCCAGTCTGGAACTTTCCCCGTTCCTGCTGGAGACGCGATTGTCATCCTGGGAGCTTGATACAGTTTTGTGTATTTGGTGGTTTGGGGTTTTTTTACTTTTTTTTTTTAATTTATATTTCATTAAAGTAGTTTAGTTTCTATGAAACTAGCTGCTCCTCTTCTCTCTCTCCTGCTCTGCAGGAGGGAGGGAGTATCTGTCACTCGGCTTGCTTGGGCCAATCTGGCCCAAACCATGATGCCCATGAAACTCTAGTCCTAACACTTAACTTCTGAAGACAAGATCTCAAAATTTAAAAGAATATTTTTAATACAGTATCACAAACACCTGAAGAGACCTGAATTAGGCTAAGGAAACATTCAAGCATGCATTTAAAGAATTAAAAATAAGACAGGTTATTGACCTACTTGCAGCATATCATCAACCATAGTCAGAATGTACTGAACCGTCTGTTCCTTGGAGATATGAGTCATCAAGTTTATAAATGTTTTAGCACACTAGAAAAATAAGAGAGACATTAAAATTAATATTAGAAATTATCTTCATTCCTTTTGATAATATAAAACAGGACCTCATTAATTCACAGTGAAGTCTTACAAAAGCATTGAACTTCCCAACATCTTATTCAATTGCAGTAAGAGATGAATACATTTGACATTATATTACAATGAAAATTTTCTGTCACATTGATCGTCACCTTTACAAACTAGTAAAAGTCAGCAAGGTGCTTTGTTGAAAGACTGATTACAGGAATCTCCATCAGCATCCTTTTTAATGGCAGTGAGGAGAAGAACCAAGTAAACTGGCAAAACAGCAACAAATTTAGACACAGTATAAGACCGTTTCAGCAACCTGAACGGAGGGAAGAGATCACTCTTACTTGTTCACTTCCTATACCTTGTAGACAAATCTTTGTTCGTATTTGAGCTGTTTTCTGCCTCCTGAACAACTCCACAATTTCAGGAACAGATATAATAGGCTGGAACAGTCACAACACTACTTTTTATTTTACACTTCCTCCTTCCCCTTCACCACATTCAGCTAAGGCTGAAAGAAAAATGGAACTCTTGAACTGCTACACTGTAACGATATAGTGGCATTTAGTGTTCACCATATATGCTTTTGTCACTATGCAAATTATGGTCCATGACATAACAATCACACAATACAATCTGGGGGAAAAAAAACCAGAACAGACTAAAATTAAAGTAGAAAAAAGCTGGAAAGCTTTGTGTCTTGAGTGTACCTCCTACTCTTTCCCCCTGCCTCACCCAATCCTCTTGATGTCTGACACTGTCTGCTAGAACCTCAGGCTTCAAGGCTGAGATTCTACTGCTTGAAATACCATTAAAGTGTCTTTGGGCATCTTGCCTGGACTCCATAAGCCAAATGGCACGGGTCACTGATCAATCTCATATCAGCTCTGTCCAATGCAGATGTCTCATATCTTACAGTGCCTAAAATGACACCTGTGTTAAATAACTGAATCCATCTTACTCATCAGTGGGTTCTACTGCTGGAACTACATTATAGTTGTTCAGCTAGGTAAGCAGAAAGCTCACTGGCAGTAGCTCTCATCAATGAACTATAAGTAAAAAAGCTCAAAACAAAAGTGCCACAAGTATAACTGTGCATGATTAAGTAAACCGGGATGAGGAAAGACTTTAGCTACCTTGTCCCCACAACACAGCCCTTCAAAGTCAGATGACACTTAATAATTATTTAATGGGTTTTTAAAAGAATGTCCAACTTATATCTAGAAAAAAACTCAAAACGTAATGGAAAGTTTTAAACTTGTTCCACATCTTAACTGTATACAGCCAACATTAAAATGGAGTTGGTACAAAAATTTCCTTCCACCCTCCCCCTCAAAAGATAGATTATTAAAAGAAAGGAAAGTTACTTGATTGCCTTCTGTTTGCAACAGCTCCTGTTTTTCTTCTGGATTTCTTTTCTGTTCAAATCTTTGAATAAATTCACAGTCTTCACCTGAAATCATCTGCCCTCTGAAAAGCAAAATATGAAACCATAAGCAACATGAAGAGTTTGTATTTCAAACTGTACTAGGTTTACATGGCAAGACTGGGGTAGTGGGGCAGTTGCAAGGGCAGCTTCTACGAGAAGGCACCAGAAGCGGCCCCCCATGTCCAAGAGAGCCAGCCAGCTCCAAGACAGACCAACTGCTGGCCAAGGCCACTCAGCAACAGTGGTAGCGTCTCTGTGAGAACATACTTAAGAAGGGGAAAAACAACCTGCACAACAGTAACTGCAGTTGGAGAGAGGCTTGAGAATATGCAAGAGAAACAACTCTGCAGACACCAAGGTCAATGAAGAAGGAAGGAGAGGAGATGCTCCAGGCACTGGAGCAGACTCCTCTGTAGCGCACGGTGAAGACCGTGGTCAGGCAGGCTTGTCCCCCTGCAGCCCATGGAGGTTAACACTGGAGCAGATATCCACCTGCAGCCCACAGAGGACCCCATGCTGGAGCAGGTAGGTCTGCCTTTGAAGGAAGCTGCAGCCCACAGAAAGCCCACACTAGAGCAGGCTCCTGGCAGGACCTGTGACTCCATGGCGGGATCTATACTGGAGCAGCCCATTCCTGAGGGGCTGTACACCATGAAACAGGACTCACACTACTGCAGCTTGTAAAAGACTGTAACCTGTGGGCAGGACCCCGTGCTGGAGCAGAGGAAGAGCATGAGAAGGAAGGAGTAGCAGAAACGAAGCGTTATGAACTGAGCGCAAACCCCCATTCTCCATCCCCCGGCACCACTAAGGGTGAGGAGGTAGAGAAGTCAGGACTGAAGTTGACCCTGGGAAAAAGAGAGGGGTGGGGCAAAAGTGTTTTTCAAATTTGCTCTTATTTCGCATTATCCTACTCTAAATTCATTTATTGCCAAACAACTTCCCCAAGTAGAGTCTGTTCTGCCTATGATGGTAATTGCTGAGTGATTTCCCTGTCCTTATCTCGACCCAAGAACTTTGTCCTATTTCTTCCCCTGTGCTTTTGATGGAGAGTAATAAAGCAGCCTGGTGGACACCCGGTAGCCAGTCACAGTCAAGCCACCAAACACACCTTATTTTCATCAACTTGGTATGTCAACAGTATCACTTTACCCATCCTATATCCCACAGCAAAACGTAAAGAGCTCCTTTCTGAAAAAGGTCTCACGTACAAAGAATGTGTAACTAATGACAAAATAATCTCTCTAAAGCCTTCCCTATGCACCACCTCTGCTAAACAGCATTCTCTAAATGATTCTTTAACTTCCAGAGGCTGAACACAACGGTCAGTGGCAACAGCTGCAAGAACTAAAATACAGCTAGCACATTATGCCAAAATTGTAATACATAATATGAATAATAGTCTAGACCTACCCGAAATAAGAGTTGAAAAATACAATTGTTATTTAGAGTTTGCCATAAGCACTGAAGAGAATTTTAAGAAGCACAGAGAATTTAGTTCCTAATGTATTTTTAACTTTCACTAATTACAACATTTCAACTTTTCCTGGTAGTTTAAAAATTGATATGCATGCAAGCTCATCCAAACACATAGCAAGGGGGCTTGATATAATAAACCACTGTGGACACTGGTAAGCTAACAGATCTCTATTTGATCTTCTCTTTAAGCTAATATTCAAAGGGTTACAGCCATCATCAATGCTATTTCAGAAAGCTGGTTACTCAGATGAAGAGCTGGCAGAATACTGTTGTTTTTTTGTTAGAATACAAAACTTACCATCACAACAAATAACAAACTTGTTGAAATGGTACGATCAGGGACTCTTCAGGTAAGAAAACTAATTTTAAATCAAGTAGTCCTGAAAATAACCAAGATTTTAATAGGCGACTAATTTTACTAGTTAATACCAGGACTGCTTCAGGAAAGAAGAAAATTGTGCACATAATCATCAACACAAAAGTCACAGGGGATTAAAGTATTAGACATTGCTCTGTTTCAGTTATTTTCCAAGACTCACCTCCTCTTACATTTCCACTGAGTCAAATGCCTCTTCCACTTTGCGAAGCTATGTAGCATGGATTCTTTTAATCCATCTTTTCCACATTCCAGGTCAGTTTCCAGATGAGCCATGACTAGGCGTTCCAGTAAAATCTTTGTAAACTTACAGGAAATGCTCTGGCTTACAGAAATCAGACCTAGAATGGGTTCTTATCTCTCCTCTTACTTAAATGGTTATGTCTTGAGGACAGCTTCATCGCAAAGTCATCTTTTACCTATTAACTTTTCAAGCAAAGAATGCAAGTAGTTCAGTAACACATGCACTACTCCTGTATTCTAGCTGCTTTGTATGAAATATCCTCATATGCACTGAGGAAAGGCAGCTATGACTTTAGATGGAAGATTCATAAAGCAACCGACAGGCCTCGACTAATTTCTACTAAAACTTAACTAATTACAGATGAAAAAGTAATTCGCCAATGATAACCATGCTGCTACCACATGCCTTTTAGATTGACTTGTGTTCTTTGTTGCCTATTAAGGATGGATTTGAGTAGCTGTTGAAAGATGAGAACAGTCATCCCGCAACAAATACTGGACTTAACAACCCGTAACTAGAAGCCTCTCATGTTTCAATCAATGCTGGCCTGGATATTATTGATAGGAAGTAACCAGATGAGCTGCTTGTTTATAAGAATACTGTCATTTATGAAGCACTTCAAAGATGACATAAGGTGAACCCTTAGTTTTTAGCTTTAATGCTTGAAAAAGCCTCAGCCCAGGAAGAGATATGCTTCTTTACAGCCAGATGAGCTCTGCCAAGTGTCAAGGAAAAAAAAAGCTTTCAAACTTTTGCTTTCATCCTACATTAGGCCCCAGGAAAAAAAAACAAAAAAGAAAAATGTGTGTGGATTGATGTTGCCTTGAAAAGAAATTAAGTTAGGGCTTATTCTTTATTGCTTTGTAAATGCCATTCAAAAAAGACACTTTCCAACCCATACAAAACAGTACAAGGGATTTGACAGTTTCGTAAACGTGTTGTTAAAATTTTATCATACCTCTGATTAAATTTTGTTAATTTCAAATTCGTCCATTTCCATTCATCTCTTTTTAAAATTCAAATAACTGATTATGTAGCAAACCTTAGCCACCAGGGCAAAAAAAAAAAAACCATGAAAAAATGCAGAACAGCCTCAGACTGCAGGTATCGGCTACCGTGACACTATTACCGCATTTTCCTTAACCCCTCTTCAGAGAGAGGAATTTCTCAGCACCCTTAAGCAAGCAATGCAAGTAACAAAAGCCTCCCTCCATCCCTCTTCCTAACAGACATTTAATTTCTTATTTTTCAGGATGTTCCTATACAGTCTTTTGTCAATAGCTAAGAGTCACTTTGAGCTTCAGTTGTCTGATGTATCAGGTTTAGACTAGGAGTCCTTTAACCCCATTTTAAAGTGCTGTCCTTGAGACAGGAAGGCCTGCCTTGGAGAGCACTAGCTACAGGACAGTAAAATGAAGCTGTGTAAGATTTAGAAAGCATGAATTTGTAAGAACACCATTTTTAAAACCTCTCAGTCACTCAAGATGATACAGAAACTTGTGATTCCTCCCTTTTATTATGCATTTCCTCCATCAGCTCTTGTTCCTTTTTTTGTTTGAATGACTTAACAAAAGTCATTCCAGAGGATAGCTGAGAGTTTTTTGGTTTTTTACTTTTGGGGGAGGAGTTCGAGTTTTTTTGTTTTGCTTGGTTGGTTTGTTGTTTGGTGGTTTTTTAAAATTTGACTACATCTGCAGCAAATATTAAGTTCCTATGAAGCCTTCACGTCATGGCGTAATTTCCTTTATCCAGGTATCTACAGTACTTGGCATGTACCTAACAGACGCTCAGTTGATCCAGCTGCTTTGGATCAGCTTTAACATTACAAAATTGAAACAGTAAAACAGGCTGAACGTACTCTGCAAGGCTGGACCAAATTTAAAAAGCAAAACAAACAAACAAAAGTCCCCCAAAAATCCCTAAAACACACAGACTACAAGTTAGGAAGCTTCTATCTTTCTTTTAAGACAAGATTTGCTTTTAAAATCCAATATATTTAAGCCGCTTTAGAAGGGTTCCACCACCCCCAGGAAACTAAAATAGGTATTTTAACATCAGAATTCACAAACATATGTAAAATACTTGAAGACATGTGGGAAGCCATGTACAAATCAGCCATCAGGTATCTCACCTGACTAAATATGAAGTATTGTCAAATGCTGCATACCTAAAAAACCTACAGTGTAATAAAATGCAAGTTAAGTTCCGAAACAAGTTCAGTTCTCCACAGAACTCAATTACTGCCGTTAGAAAGCAAAAGCTAACACACCCTCCAAAGGCATTCTATGACACCCTGAGGCAAATGCTGAAAGCAACCACGCAGTACACAACAGTAACACACCATATATTCAACTAGCAGACGGCATCAACACCTTTAAACTACTACAAGTCTCCGAGATCCAAAGGCAGGAAAGTATAGAACTAATGGCCTAAAACCTGTTTAGTTTCCAGAAGGTAGCTAGACCTACACATCACCTTCCACTGTTCCAAGTTTTGCTACTGTCTTCTCCCTCAAGACACCAACCGTAGCTGGAATTCAACACAAAGAAACCGTAAGTTTTAGCACTAAAAAAAAAACAAACCCAACCACCACCACACAACCCACAACTTTTCCTACAGCCTAGTTTTGAAGTAAGCAGTGCCCACAGTGGCAAACCAGTACTACGTACAGTTGTACTACCTAAATATTTCACTTCTGTGCCGACAGTATATACAGAAAACATCAGAACTCAGCAGTTGTGTGTTAGCGTAGTTTGACATTTAGTTTACAGTTATAACCTTCAGAGATGGAATAAACAATATGCCAGTTAATCTTTAGCTTGAACTGACTCTACAAGAGAAGTCAGGCTACTAGAGTCTGACCAACTATTAGTAAGCCATTTTACTTTTGCGCTGAAGAACAGTGAGCAGAAAAGAACTTCAGAATGCCTTCCTGTGTGACCAAGACTCCAGTGCTGTTGCAACTGATGCAATCTTTAAAGCAACTTTACACACATGCAACTGTCACAGTCAGATGGGAGGGGACGGGGAACAAAAAACAAAACACACACACCACACTTCATCACGGTTTCTTGACAAGTTCTTTAACTCCAACTACATAAATACTATCTATAGTTTAAGGAACACAAATTATGCCATGCTTGAACTGATGTGTTAGCTTAGGAAAAGCAAACAAAAATCCTTCCTCTAATGTAAAAACGTCTGAAGACATGAGGTACACCGCCACGTATTTATATGCCAGCCTACCACACTAAATGCACAGACTGCCAGAACAAGAGCTCAAAAGGAAGCAAGTGCCCTTCAAAACCATCGGCACGTCATCTTCCTTCTACTCTACAGACCAGAACAAACCATCTGACCTGCCTCTAACAGGTGCCTCAGAAGCAAGCAGTTTCCACTCATTAATAATGCACTTCATTCCAGAAATGAGTCAATATAGCTGCACTAACTGACTTTTCAAAAGAATCAAAGACACCACCACGTCCAAACGAGCCTGTTGTAACAATGACACATCCAAAAATAGGTATAATTTTATTTCCTCTTTAGAAGCTCCAAAAGTTCTGCTGATAATTTCCAATAACTAATGATAAGCAAACTCCTTAGCCAAGGAACTACAGTTATCTTCACAATGCTCCACAATCCCTCTGGCACCACTTAAGTTCATTTTTGAAGCTACCTTAGCCAGATAGCCAGGCTGTTATCAGTAAATACAAGACACAAAGACTAGATTTATTTCAGAGCAAAAAGAACCAGGACACACTGTCATTGACATACAGAGGGCACTAGACATTGAACAGTCTCACAACAGGGTTACAAACATTCGCCAGATGCAGTACAGTAGCTTCCAAAACTTAGCTAACCCATCAAAGAGAGGAAATACCTAGTACATTCTTCTTTCATGGATTTCAGAATAGAAGTCAAAACCTACATCTAGAATCTGAAAAAGAACCATCAACCCTGCCCCCGGTCAAAAAAAGTTACATAGAAATTTACTGTCAGATAAATAAACAAAACAAAAATCCCCAATCTTTACCCAGCACCAGAGAGAGAAGAGCCCAAGAATGAAGGCAAATTATAAATGGTAGACCATATAAAGCACAGTCAAGCAATTAATAGTAGATATGTATTCAAAATACAACTCCTTGCTAAACAGAACCACTCCCTATACTAATAAAAGCAACAGATGAATCTCATCAGCCTTATAGTTTGAACCACTGGAGATGCTGTGAAAAAGACTGTCCTGTGTTCACTTAGATTGACAGGGAACAATTGTACTCCCATTTTCATCCCAAATAACTGCAAACTAGCAGTTTACTTGCCACTAAGACAGCACAAGAACAGCTGCCCAGAGTATCAGATGGATAACAGAGCACACAGTAACAACCAAAGCCATTTAGATTGTTTGACAAATATTTGGTAGCTGACACTGTCAAGTTACCACACCAACCTCACTCTTTTGCCAGCAAAGCCACTACAATGTCACGCTGCAAACGTAATGGATACATCTGAAAACGCAGCCTACAAAACTAAAGCTTCCTCAGCAGATCGGTTCCTTAATCCAGTTAACCATGTAAGTATACAATCACAAAGAGGAAAAATAACAACTGAATGGAATAGCCAAGACTGAGCTACATAGCACAGGGCAAAACAGACAGTCATTAATGAGATGCTACCACATTAGCATTTCTCAGCTTGCACGTGTACAGTTTTGCAGCCTTATTTTAATATATAGTATACATTTACGTATCGCAGCTATCTGAAAAAAAAAACCTCTCTTTTGAAAAGTGGTGTAATGTTGATAATCACAAAGCATCATCAGCATGGCTCGTACCTCTAGAATCACCAAGACTTCTGCTACTTCAGTTACAGAGCAACTAACACCAAAGTAGTATGTGGACCCTCAAGACATAATACTGATTTACACTTTGCCAGTATTCTTCATAGGTACCTGTCACGAGGAATGCAGGGATGCAAGAATCCTGCATTTCACTTCAAAATACAGAGGACTAATAAAAGTGTTTCTTCTCCCTGTTCCCTACCTCAGACACAAATCCACTTTCCTCAGCTTGTACCTGTATGCTCTCTGGACAGTATTTCTCTCACTGTTCCCAGTGCCACAATATACCTTCCAAAGGGAACTCTGAGCTTATCTGAAATGGCAAGCACAGCTCTCCCCACACCGAAGTACTTCTTTCAGCCTACTCATCAATTCACTTGTTTCAATTGCTCTCCAGCACTATCCTCTCCTTTAGCTGAGGTACAGCATATTTTCCTGGACTACCAGTCCAGTTTTGCTAGTACAATTTGTATTCATGCAGAAGGCACTTCAGCACAGAGATAACATACCTACATATAAGGTAACTCTTACTGTAAACTTTTCTTACATTAGTCCTCGTCCAATAAGGATAAAATTGAGAATGGTGTTCGAATACGGAGAAAAGGGACAGTCTTACCACACATTTGTGCAACTTATATTTGTTATTACAGCATTCAGGCCACAGAAGTAGAGTTCCCTTACTTGTAGTAAGTCATAAGAACATTTTCCCCAACCATTTCCATTTAACAGAGACTTTTTCCAAGTATCTTCACTGGACCAAAACAGAACATAACCTCACTGAAACCTAATGTTCCAATGCAACCAAAATCCCAAAAAGTCTAACACCTAAGAGGGAAGGGGGAAGAAAAAGGAAAAAAAAAAAAAAGAAAAAATGTGGAATTTTTTTTACTTACTGGAGATATGACTGCCAGTTTACTTTGTTTGCCCGAACTTCAGCAGCTTTGGCAGCAATGATGTTTGTTGGGACAGCAGCATCTACAGCACCTCGGATATCCATCTTAATTGATAATTAAAATGTACCTAGAAATGCAAGTCAGATTTAAGACCTCTTATTAAAATATTAAAGAGCAGAGTATCTGTCCAATATTTTAAAGAAATGAAAAGAAAAATCAGTATTCAGGTGTCCCATTCCCTAAAACTGTACTCAGTAATTTCTGAGAAATCAAAGTTCTATAAAGAATCTAAAACATGACTTCCCTGAAACAAACAAAAATAAGCCATAACTACACACTAAACTGAAACGAATCAAAAGTTTGCTAAAATAAGAGATACATACCATTACTAAATAACTCCCAGTCTTGTAAATTCTTAAACTATCAAATAAAGTTATCTGAATAAAGATTACTCTTCTGCAATGCCCAGCTAGCCCTACAGATAAGAGAAGCTGTCTTCCTTCCAAATCAGGATTAAAATTCAGTGCCACTACCTTACAACTGACTTTGTTCAGGTATTTGCATTCAGAGTATTTAGACATTAGAGACACACGAACTACAACTTCAGAAAAGATATACAAGTTATAGAAATTAAAAACCATGTTACATAGACTAACAAGAAAATTCAAAATTACCACTGACCAGAAACCAAACAGAAAAATAAAGACAAACAAAAGCTCTTCATCAGGACATACCACATTACCATAGACCAGACCAGTGACCTTCACCACTTCTCCTTTCTCCTTTCTTTATGGTTTAATCTCCAGCTGACTTTGATGCCAAAACAAGAAGTGTGTTTGCAGAAGCTCGAGACCTAGCCAGAGCAGGAATTCCTCACAAACTAGACTGCATCAAGCCTCTCCATGCAGCCTATTTCTGGACTTTTCCAGCTCCCTTTACAGAAGAGCAAGCCAGAGCAAACTGGCACATTCTGCCTCTGCCCCATCCCTAACAAGCACACGTCGTTTGTACCAGTGAACACAATTCAAACAAAAGAAAAGGGGAAGGGGATAAAAAATAAAAAAGGAACTACCCTAAACAAATGGAGCAGCAGATCTGTCCTGCCTTTGAAACTACTTCTGTGAGCAGACACCCACAAAGACGGCCTTCAGCGATCACTGAACGTTTCCTAGCTCTGACGTGACCCAGACAGCGCCATTTAACGCTCCTTGAGCCGCAGAGGAGGGCAGGGCCGGTGGCACCGGTTTCAGGGGTACGCGAGCCTTACAGGGAGGCCGAGGAAGCCGAGAGCGGCCTNCTCCGCTGCGCTGCGTTCCGCCGCCCTCCGCAGCCTCCCGACCGCCACCGCCGTCACGTGACGCCGCTCACCTGACAGCGACGGCGGCCTCCGAGGGACAGCACGCCCCGGCCGCCGCGCGGTGGGCGGGGCGCGCGCGCGGCCCCACCCGGCGGCCATTAGAGCGGGCGGCCCCGCAGCCGTCATAGGGCTGAGGTGGGTGCGGCGGGTGTGGGCGTGTGGCTGCATATACGTATTTAGAGTACGCCTTTATATACGCATACGCATGTGTGATTTCATATGGGAAAGCCGCCTCTTACAGAATCATGGAATCATGGAATGGTTTGGGTTGGAAGGGACCTTAAAAGATCATCTAGTTCC
>VZTS01005625.1:198-25619 GCA_013400795.1 Pluvianellus socialis | reverse complement strand
TGGGCAACCTGTTCCAGTGCCTCACCACCCCACAGTAAAGAATTTCTTCCCGAGATCCAACCTAAATCTGCCCTCTTTCCGTTTAAAGCCATTACCCCGCTTCCTATTGCTACACTCCCTGACAAAGAGTCCCTCCCCATCTTTCCTGTAGGCCCCCTTTAGGTACTGGAAGGCTGCTGTAAGGTCTCCCCAGAGCCATTAACTTGTTTATATATATAATATATAATAAATATATATAATATATACATATGAGTTCACATTATACACCGTAATGTCATGAGGTGATGTAATTTTACTGGAGACTTGGGTATTGTTCACGCTTATGTAAAACAAACCAAAGGACAGCCCGGTCCTGGAAGTAAGGACTTGGCTTTGGGGAAGGTTAGAGCTGTCAGTGAAGGATAAGGGATACCCCCGGACAGCCAGGGCTTCCCTGCAGCCCCTGGTAGACAGGTCTGACTGCCTGTACCGCATCCGTGTCGCGCCGGGTGTGAGGGTCTGCTGCGTCTGTCACACCTCTCCCTTCCCTCGTGAGCTGCACCGGGCTCCTTCTTCCCAAGGGCTGCGTTCATGGGCAACAGCACCCTGCACAACTTCTTCCTTTTCAAAAAAAAAATGGCCTGTACGCGTTGGGCTTTGTCTCTGCAAGCGAAAGGAGCAGGAAACTTTTCAGACCAAAAGCCCAAGTCTTTCAGAAACCACAGGCTTAAATTTCCATGTTTCGGAGAAAAAACTTCGGCTGCTGAGTGAAGTTTTCCAGTCATACCGTGATGAAGGGCATAGACATACCACTCCTAGTCAGGAATGATCCTGAAGAGTAATTCTGCTAACATGTAAGGAGGAAAGGCAGAGAAAAGAGAAACAGAGAGTTTTGTGCGTGAGCAGATCAAGACAGCCAATGTAGAGCTGGCCTAGAGATGTCTACCATTAATGTCTCATTTTGCTAGGCTCTCTGTATTTTCCATTTAGAGGACACACTGTTCTTTAAATTACACCTAGGCACTACCTCTGTTAGTGCTTTTTAACTCAAGGAGGGTCTTCATTACTGTGCCACTGATCAATTATACTTCCACCATAAGATGTTTTCCCTTTAAATTTGATCTTTCTTCATACCATAAGATGTTTTCCATTTAAATTTGATCTTTCTTCATACCGCAGTAAAACTGTTGGTTTCTTGATAACGTGACCACTGAGCTTAAATCCCAGGCACAGTCCAAGTAACAGCATTTGCATTTCTTTATGTTTTAGCAGAAGAAAGCTCTCCAAGCCCTGTGCACGCTCGGTGCCCTCTAGTCTGTAATGAACACATCCATTAATGTGATTCTGTGGATTACCCAGCACATGGCACTTTGAGGTTTAATCTAACCCGTTTGTGTTCTTGCAGGTTGCTTACATGTGCTGGTAAGAAACCCTTGCACAGCTCCTGATCTCTAGCATAGAAATCTCCACACGATCTTGAATATAAATCTCTTACTTCGAAAGCTTGTTTGAATCCAATTTTTACTTCAGGGCTGAAAGATGGAATTAGGCCTTATTTTAACCAGTTCCTCTTTTATGAGTGTCTGTAACTTCTGTCCCGCAGCATTCTGCATTTCCTGCTTCTGCTCTGCCTTTTTATGGCATGTCTCACTCACCGTTCTTCTTTAGAGTTACATCAGGCACCTGGAATAAACATACTCACCTTTTCCACAGTCATTTCAAATCACGTTCCCATTGATGATACATATGACTCTACTCATTTTTTAAAGAAACCAAAGCACAGAAGGCTTGCAAGATGACCTGAATGAGGGTTGAAGATTTTTAAATGGGACTTGCAGAAGGAAGGCGTGAAATGCCTGTACAGTGACCCTGAAAGCTACCATTCAGCCCTTATCTAAGCTGGAGGCACTGCCAGGCTTTCCTTCTGTGAAATTTTGCCTATTGTCCGCAACAATACTTCTGCCCAAACCCCAAAATGTTCCAGCACTGAAAGCACTGATAACTTAGTGCCGTCTCGTAGCTAAGACAGATCCTGTATTCTTCCACCTTCACCCTTCAAAGCTCAGTCCAATAGCCATTGGCAGAGTGTAGTAAACTAATAGAAACTATCCTCTCCTCTGAAGGTGCATTCCCAACTACCAGTTTTAAGACACATATAGTGTTGCTCCCCATCATGTGCCCATCCCTACGTTTAGCAGGGTAACAGCCCCAGTACTTACTAGGCATGCAAAGCCCTTTCTTCTGCTGAGGATCACCTATTTCTAGGTAATCATCCGAAACACTGGATTGTAATCTACTTTGCACAGCATGTTTTCCTCACCCCTCCAGCACACTTCTGGCTTAACCTGAGCACCAGTACCCGAGTATTCTGGCTGAACCCGAGTCTAAGTATACAGAGGGTTGTGATTCTCTCACTTCTAGCCCCTACTCCCAGTATTGTTCAGTACTTTACAGTACGCAGTGTTCATGTGAGAAAAATAAATTCATAGTTTCAATTTGGTGCCCAATGTGATCTCTTATTTGGACCATGCATTAGGTCATCAGTGGTCCTTTTTTTTCACAGCGGACTTTTTTTGCCTAATTGGACTACCTGCAAGAGTTGAGCATCATCCATTCAATCCAGCTAAAAGAAGACAGCTTGCTATTTGCAGTCAAAACTTTGATACTACAACAACATGGTCATTTTTCTATTGCAGAATTGAGAGGCTACAGTAAAAATATTTTCTTGTAACTTTTCTGTAACCTTGGAGTGAGGAGTAATGGCTGAAAGTATGAATCTACTGAATTAGCAGAAAAAGAAATGCAAAGAGAGGAGAAATAATTGTAATAGTAATTAATTAAATTGTTTGGGTTTTTTTTAACAGCGGTTCCAAGGGGCATTTAAGGAACCGCCAAACAGTAAACATGACATCTCTGCTAGTCAAGTTAATAGAGTCTCTAGCAGAGAAATCAAATTAGTGAATATAACATACCGTATTAGGGAATGCAAACAATATATTGTTCCTGAATATACCTGTATAATAATATACTTTTTTTTTTTTTCTCTGCAGCGTGTAAAGGAATAAATGTGAAACATTAAAAGAAAAGTCACCACACCTCTGTAAGGGACAGTCGTGTCTCACACCTCTGCTGAAGTTCTTCATACATGTGGAAAAGGTTGGTGCAGGTAGACACGTGGATTTCCAAGAGGCATTCAGTGACATGCATCTGCAGGTGCTCTAAAAAGG
This sequence comes from Pluvianellus socialis, assembly GCA_013400795.1. NCBI lineage: Eukaryota > Metazoa > Chordata > Aves > Charadriiformes > Charadriidae > Pluvianellus > Pluvianellus socialis. The sequence continues at coordinate 22,413 of VZTS01005625.1, read as the reverse complement.
TAAACTCCACTGTGTTAAAAGGAAAGGCCTGTGTATTGATTCATAACTCTTGAATGATATGTGTAGAACAGAGGGTAGGAAGAAATGATCAGCTTTCACAGTGCAGAAGGGTCGTCTGCCAAGCGCTAAAAGCATCTGACTGGAGTCTGTGCTGTTCAGCACACTCAGAAATGCTTGAGAAGGGAGGGAAATAGCAAAGTGAAAACTTTACCAGGGATCGTGCTACTGCTTTGAGAGGTGCACAGTCAAACTGTGAACCACCTTGCCACAGGATGGTGAGGATGCTACAGATTTACACGTGCTCTTATCCCTCATCTGCCAGACACTTGGGCACACCTGAAAATTTTCACTCAGTATTAGTCCCACCAGGCACTCTCTGTGTTAAGGAGCTTCACGGCATTGCAAGGGTAGGCTTTGAGAAACAAAAACGTTGTATAGTTGTTACAGGAACCTGTCTTGTGTGCCTGTCTTCACTGTCACAGGAAGAGGTGATCCTTAGCAACCAGTACAAACCCACCATATGCCATCAGGTTGAGAGAGCACCTCACAGTGTCTTATTCCTAATGGTTGATTGTCTGAGCTGGATCTTGCTAAGCCGTTATGATTGGAAAAGTGTTGTGCTCCAATTTTTTGGTAAGCATCTATCCTTTAGATTCAGGTGGTGTAAAACATGCTCATTTAGCTAATTTTGGTCACGTCACTGCTTGTTCATTAACTCCTGGCAGCACAGCTTCACTTGAAGTTGCTATATTTAAGGTGACTTTATTGATGCATGAAACACAGAGAGAAAAATGAAATGCATATCAGCATGCAAGAATAAAAGTCATCAACTGCCTGGATCACAGAGAATAAAAATGTTCAATAGTTTAATACTAGAAGAATGGATGCGGATGAGTCATCCTCACAGTAAAGCTACAGACAATTGGATCAGGAGAGGGTTTTTTATGTTCTCTCTTCCTTCTTGTAATTAAGAACAATGTATCGTTGTCTCTCATATATTCTGCAAATTACAGAAGTGTTTTGCACACCTGCCATTTAACCTTTCAGTGTTCTGTACATCACGTGCCTGTCTCCTGCATGTCTGTTTTTAACACATGTAGAAGAAACAGCTTGGAAAGTTTATCCAAGCAAAACATACTTAAAAGGTCAGGAAAAGTGAACACACTTCTCTAATTCACAAAATTTTCATGACAAATAAAAAATCAAAACCAGCAAAACTTTTAAAGCAGGACATATACACTACATACTAGACAAACACAGACTAGCTTTCTAGATAAACTGAGGCAGAGAAAGATGAAGAAACTAGTTCAAGGTCACATGAATGGGGACAAACAAAACACATGTTGTTGTAAATCTAAAATATGTCATTTGCTCTTCTTTTCCACTGGTGAAAATTGTGTGCGTTATGTCTAAATTTCAGAATAAAATAAATAGAGGTAATAATTTAAATATTTTAATATTTTTTACTTTATGTGTTTGTTTATTTATAATTTAAAATATACATATTTCAACTACAGATAGGAAAAAGACAGTCACTGACTTTCTAAACTTTTGTTGTATTTTTGCTAGAAAACCTCACATCTAAGGTGCTCTATTTGGCTTTTTAGTTGTATGTAACAAAAGAGCACAATGGGTTTTGAAAAAATCTCATTGAACATCTAGATATGTCTTTAGGTCCCCAATTTATCTGAAAAAAAAAATCTAGCATGGTTTGAAATTGCAGGGAAGTATAAAGAGTACTCGCATACTGGAGCAAACCCTAGTGATTTCTGATGACCAACTACTTATCCAGAAGAGAAAACGCTGTGACATTTGTATCTTTTGAATGGACTTGACTGATTTTACAGTTCTGGTTTGCCCTTGTTTTCATCTTATGCACTTCCCATTTAATCCATCTCTTCCAGCATATTTCGTGTCTGCCACACCGGCATCAGGGAGGGCCTCTGGGACAAGGGACTGGGGGACACCAGATTCTTTTCTCTCTTATCTAAGGGTGGACGGTAGTCACAGAAGAGGCTTCCTTCCATGGGCAGAAAAGAATGTGAGGAGGTAGGGGATGCTTCATTGAACACATTTCCTGAGTGATTGTAGCAAGATTGGCCCACTGTGAACCGAATTTTTACTGCTTCATCAGTCTTCATTTTCTCCTCTTACTTTATCTTCATTGTAGTGTCCTTGTCATTGTGGGAGATCATTCTGTGAACATCTTTTTAAACAAGTAAATCCTGCTTCCTGCAACCAATATAGAATTATCTGGCTTCTATGTCTTAGAACTTGGCTCATTTTTCTTTTAATCAGATCCTGGCCTAAAGGATCTGGTAAAGCTAATAAACCACAATTTGGCAAATGTCATGCCAGGCCATTTTCTGATTGCTCCACCACCTCTTTGAAATTAAATTTTGCATGCTCAGTTAAGGAACCACATATATCTTATCCTCGATAGGAGCGGTGTTTTTGAAAGAAAAATAAACCATTTTATTGGAATAAATACATCTTCAGTTTGTTCCCCCAGTAGAATGGAATAATGCTATATTGTCAGAAAATTGAAAGTGACGCCCTGTGCAGAAACAAGAACAGAAAGGCCAAAGCAAAACTATTTATAGCTCGTGTTAAAAAAGTAGAATACATAATTTTAGGGGGTAGGGACAAGCGTTTCTCTCTGTCTCATGAACATACACGTCTGTATTGAAAGTTGGAGGGTCTCAGAGTCTCCAGCCCCTCTTTGCAGCCTACAGCATCTTGTCTCCTCTCACCGTCAGTCTCTGCTGTTTTGTGTTCTTTTCTGTGCAAGGGTGTCAGCACCCGAATGTGTAGAAGGAGTACACTTCTCTGGGAAATTGCTGCAGTACCAGGTGAAATAAAGCCCACATTTGGTTAAATAAATAAATAAATCCTCTAATTTCATCCTCTCTCACAATAGAAGAGTAGGTCAGACCAGTTGCTTCTTGGAGGAAAAAGGAAATGGTATCCTCAGCCTGGCCAGAGGACAGAAAAGAAGGTGGTTACCTAAACCTCAGCAGTAACTCTGCAAAAGTCAGACTTATTACCAGAGCTTATGCAACAGCTTTGTTACCGTACGATGACTTCTAGTGCAATTCAGCTCCTCCGGCCAAATGCTGGGAAAAAATAGTCTTTCATTGTTCTTCATTTTCCTCCTCAGCACTTAACTGTATTTCTCTGAAAAAAGACACAGATGTGACCAAGGCACCTTTACTCACAAGAGGAGGTATGGGGGCAGATAATGTTATCCCTCCCTTATTTCTACAACGCTAAATTGTCAAAACTTTTGACTCTTGGCAGAAACAAACATTAGTTTAGACATATTGTTTAACTTGGAAAAAGACAAACGTTTTCAAAATAGATAGACTATCCCATCAGACATCTTCAAAATGGAAATTCTTTTGTTTTCCATTTATAGTGACTTTTCATTTGAAAGTTTCAGCTAATTCTAATAAAAATACTAATTTAAAATACAAAATTAAAGAAGCTGGAAGTATTTTGAAATAATGAACATATAAAAGATTGATTCTTTTCAGTGAACCTGAACATATATATAAGCTTGACTTTCTGCTGTCTCCAGGATAAGATTTTATAAAAGGCTCCTGAGTGCTTTCCCACACAAGGAACACAGTTGTTTGGTTAGCTCTCATTACAACAGCATTGCTGAAGTCCAGAACTGTAAGCGCTGTTTAAATAATTACTTGATTGAGAAGTTCACAACAATTTCATATTCCTCCGAATTTTTCTGCGTTTCTCCATTCCGTATTTTGAAAAGTACAAAAAATAAATAGCGAGTGAATGTTGACAAACAGACAGCAAAAGCCTGGCAGCGCTCTATAAAGCTAAGAGAAATAATCTATTAATAATCTACCTGGAGTCTTAGACTTTATATTTAGCTTGTCTCTAGCCACAGACATGGCTGTTGCTTGTGTGGTGTTTTCATTGGGGCTGGAAGGATTACCAGTAGACCATCTGTTCAGTTGGCAAGAAAAAACGTGATTGACAGCTGCCACTGACCTAAGACAGACATCTCCATTTGGTGCTGCCTGCAGAGTGTAACTACATGTTGAGTTGCTTCTTCGCTTAAGTCGTAAGTGAAATACGTTCACTTGGAGGTGATAAAATGTGTTTCATGATTGTGACAGCCTGTTTCTCTGACATGTATTAGACCACTTCTTCCTCCTTTTCAATTTACTAAAGCCTACGACGTCGTAAACCTAATCTCTAAGCTGGCATGATGCTGAGGGGATGAGGCACCGCAGATATCTGAGGGCAGATAATCCTGTTTGTCTCCAGAACTGTGGAGGCTGCAGGAAGAGCTGGCAAGCTGCAAGAGGCCCTGACATTTGCCCACCAGTGTAAGGACGAGCCATCTCTATGCTGTTGTCATTCAGCCCAATGTCTGGGATATGGTTTTGTTTCATCGTTAAATAAAAGTGGTGCTTTTCCAAGAAAGGTCATTGTAAAATTGGATTCAGGAACAGCCGTTTCATTTCTCAATGTGGAGGCAAGTTTTGCTCTACTTCAGGACTCACAGCTACCATGCAGACAACTGTCAAGCAAAGGAGACCCTCCAAAATGAAGATGAAGAGGATATTAAAGCAGGACAGTGGATTTTCAAGGTAAGACAAAATCCAGGGTTACTCAAATGTCCTGAAGGAGGGGGGAAATGGTGTATCTGGAAAGAAACAGAAAGAAAGTGTTAATGTCATGTATAACAACTGTAGACTATTTGCCACCAAGACATCCATATTCATGTAGTTCTCCTTTATTCCTGAGCGCCATCCTCTGCCCTCTGTTCCTCGGTGTGTTACAATCACAGAGACAAAGGAAGGGGTGATCCACCTTCTTGTTAAGTGTCTGCTTTCAAACAGCATATTAAACACATCCATCTAACTCATAAAAATGATTCATACTTTGTGGAGCTAATCTGTGGTTAAAAGCATGTTGCTTCATGGTATTTAGACACTGAAGAGGTCTGCATTTTTTACTCATGCTAGCTTAGATGGTTTTTATTGGTAGTTAGCAAAAGATATCCCAAAGAAATCAAACACAGCATAATACTAAAATCTGTTAGGGTGTTAGAGTAAATCCCCTCTAGTGAACCTATTGAGCTGAACCATTTTGCTTAATTGGAAACAACAGTCACCTATCCTCTAGATTTTGTCAAAAGCCTGAAAGCTGCCTGAAGGGTGAGCCAACATTATTTATGGTTAGCAGCATCCTCCTGTACAGCTCAACAGAGCAAGAGAGACAGGTGCAAGAAACTGTATCTTATTAAAACTTTGAGGCAGAAATGGTGCACCCTGGTGCGTGGTACAGAAGAAAATGTGATAGTAAAGTCACACACCCGTGGAGCCACAAAATTTGGGGTTTTTTCAGACTAACTTAGCACCAGACTGGAAAGGAACTAAGGCAGCCAGTCAAGGATTTTGGCAGGGTTGGTGAAAGGCAAGATGGGGGAAAATGCCATTCCCCATTCCACATCTGCCCTACATTCAAGTTAAAGCGTGAGATGCGTTCTTCATCCCATCTTCATCTCCTTTAGCCAATGCACATCCATTTCCAGGAGGCCATTTCATTTGCATTACAGGAATATACTCATCAGAAATCCTAAATTATTTTTGCTGAGAGGAAATACTCAGCCTGCTTTGCTACTATCCGGAGACTGTTTCTGATAATGAACCAAGTACACTCCTTTCAGAATTGCATGTCATTCTGTCTCATTTTCTGTCCATTTAGCACACAAGCCTGGGGACTTCTTGGCCCTCTTGAAGGCAGAGGAGGCTTTGTCACTGGCACAGTGGCTCCTGAATTTAACCCTTCACAGTCATACCTTCTGAAACCCATATACTGAGTTCTTCAGAGATTGTGTTCCTAGTCATTTCTCATTTAGCCATCCTATTATTCATCCTGGGTGGATAATTCCTTTCAGCTTGGTGATCGCTTTTACAGCTCTCCTGTAGTTCATTGATGAGTCTCTGAGAACGTGGTGCACATGACTGAGTAAGGGACCTCGCAGAGGACAACATATCATTTCTCTGCTCTGTGAAAGGATTTATCTGCAGAGGGACCTAAATGACACTGCAGGGTTCAGGGCCACTTACTGTCCAAAGTTCCTTTAACACCAGTGCTGCCAGCTTCCCTTCTCCCGCTTGCTATCTGTCCCATTTACTTTGTTCTGTGCTTATGTTTCTAAATGCTGCAGCTCTGCTGATGTGACCGTCATCTTTGGTAGCAGGGACAGCCTGCAGGGACAGCCCAGGAGATCCTCTGTTACCACTTCATGAGCTCAGCTGAAGTGAAATTGCTGACATGTGGAAGCTCTTGTATGAAGCTGTATGCTCTGGGGGAACATGTCTCCAGAACTTCATAAACCATATCAGCAAATGATCCTTTCACACATATAACATAAGCAATGTTACTAGTAGTTAATGAGTCTACAAGGACTGTGTTAGTGATAGGAAATTAGAAAACTTACCCATCTAGAAATGCATATGGCCCTAAGGCTGGGAAACTAAAATAAATTGCAAGCTTTGCTTCACATAGGAAAGATGTACCTTTCTTTTTTAACAATAGGGAACCAAGACACAGAGAGTTGACATGGTTTCCCAGGTCTTAGGAAATAAACCTGAAGTTTGTAAGGTTCGGTTTGTCACTTGCGCTCCCAGAATAGACAAGATCACATTAATTTATTTTTTTTCTGATGACATTGAAGCCTGCAGAAAGTTCAGATCCTTTCTGTTACAATTTTTCTATATGTGGCACTGATTGCTATAGACAAACTATGTCCTTAGATTGATAAATTTGCTTGACTGACAGGGACTTTGATCAGACTAATTCCCCAGCCCTCATTAATTCCCATATTCCAGTTCACCTTAGGTCAGGTTTTGAATTTGACGCTCCTGAATGCAAGCAGTGGCTGCTTCTAAGAACAAGTTGCCATCTAATTCAACGTGCCAAAGTTGAAATATTAAATAAAATGGGATTAAAAAAACCCCAAACCAAATCTTTTAACAGAACACTTGAATTAGGTTTATTTATTCTTGGACACGCTTTCAAAGAGAAACTGAACTATAAGAGAAATGTTTTTGAAAAGTGGTAGGCAGAATTTAAAGGCCTTTTAAATTCTCTTCCTGACATTTAAATTGAGTTGTTTATTTCTAACCTCCATTTGCGTTGCTTATAAAGCCTTTCACTCTGACATGTTTGCACCTTGATTTGCAAATGTGTTAAAAAGCAGAAGTGACTAAACTTTTTTACAAGTCTCAACACAAAGGTGCAAGGATTGACTTAAGCCAGCGCTAACACAGAACCAGTCTCATGTACTCCCAATGCACTTTTTGCCAGTTAACAAAATTAACACCCCAGAACATTACACTGCGCAGGGAGGTAGTGAGAGGTTGCAAATAGATCACAACATATTCCTAATGACAGAATTTGGCCAAAGTCCTGTTACACAGAGATCATTGCCATCATTTCCTCAGAAGAGGATGAGAATGTTCTCCACAAAGATGCCATATTTTAGTTCACATCCAGGTTACATCTGGATAGGACTCATCTCACTTCTATAATGTAATTGTGGTTTCTAAGCATATAGGATCCAGATTTGGTTGGTTTTGCATGAATAATACAGCTACAGACAATAGGTAACTGGACGAGCACAGATAGGACAGCAATGTCAAGACTCTGAGGGCACTAATAAGCATTAATGGCCCTGACCAGCCTCAGCTGGGACCTCCACCCTCACCCAATAGGACTCAGCAGCTCTGTTTAAGCACAGCTGTGGCAGCCTCCTCCCTCCCTGCCCAAGCTGTGCTGAAGGAGTGCTGGTCTCCAGCTGAGGGACAGGTGTGCCCCATTTGCTGATGGAGTCACCTGGTTGAGACCTTAACCCCCACCCTGGGCTGACTTCTTGACTTAGTATTGGCTGTCCCTCGTCAATGTGAGTTTGCCTGGTGATAGTGGGACCTGATCTGGGGAGGCTGCCACCCACCTTGCGTTATGATCTTGACTTTGCTTGGGCCAGCTCCATGTCTGTCTTGTTTGCCTTTCTCAGGTACTTTGGGATGGGCTGTGGGGTTCCCTTGGCTTCCAGCTCACCTTGCCTGAGGGAGCAGCCCTGTTTTTGCTTCTCCCTGACAAGCAGAATCCTTTCCAGCTCCTGTTGCTTTACCTGTGCTTTCTGTTCCCCAAGGCAAGGAGCAGAGAGGTGAAGAAAAGCATAGTGTGAAGTGAGAAGGTGTGTGCCAAGGAAAGACAGAAAGCAGCTGTTAAGCTTCCTTTAGTGTTGATCTGTAGGGCGAGGCCTAATGAGACCCCAGTTACACCAGCATTGCCTTTCTTCTTGCCAAGTCCTACCCATTTGGGTTCTGTGTGGGAGACCAGGCAGAAACTGAAAAGGCCACAAGCACGCTGCCTGGAGGAGCAGCTCAGGGGAAGTATGGTGTCCTTTTTCCTTCCTCTATATAATCTCAGCTCTGCAGAAAACCTTTGGGTTTGGAGATGTCAAACATTATTCCATGAACCGCTTGTAATGCGGAAGCCACTTGTGACCATGCATAGCTCATCTAAATTATTTGGCAACTGCTATGAATCACAAGTTGCTTGATAAAATAAGGATCCATTCACAAACAGCTTGAGAAAGGTCAAAAATCATAAAAGATGCTGTTTGCAAAGGACAGTCTGCCAGACGAAGGATTGTGCTGCTTTGTGAAGTACTGTAGTGTCTTCAGGTGGTGAGTGCTGTCAGTCATTAATTACTGTCCCACTGAAGTCAAATATTTTCTTTACCTTTTGTATGAGTAGGAAAAGTACTGATATTAGTATATATACTCACCCTATTCAGTCAATATAATCTCTCTGGAGGACACTTTCATGTCAGGAGCGTTTATTTGGTGAAGTCTGTTTTTCAGACTTAGTGACAGTAGCGTTTGTATGTCTTAAACCTTGTTACCATGTCATGGGGTGTTAGGAACAAACCAAGCAGTAACTTATACCAAGAACACATCCTTTCTGTTCTTTTGAGCAGGTGTTGTGCTTAGTTAAATAGGCTGAAACATAGTTTAGTAGTCACATTTTATCTAATTCTTATGTTTGGGATGGGCAGGGGATGCAAACTGTGTGGCTGTGGATTGAATCACTTGGCAGCTAACATTCTTCGTGTTTGTCAATATATTTATTCTTACACAAGCAGATGTAAAGTTTGAGATATGTTTGATGCTTTGTTTTATTCAGGAACAGCATTTCAAAGGGAGACAGAATTCTGTGAGAGAAATAGGAGTATTACAGGGTATTTTGGACCGGAAATAATGAGCACCTAGTCTTATTGACAGCTTCTTTGGTAATACAGTATACTTTTAGATAGGAAAAAGAGTTGGTATTTTGCTGAATTATTAAAGATTAAGATAATGAGCTAAAACCATATGCAGTTGGTTTTAAAGGTAAGCAAAATTATTTCTAGGACAAGCTGGAGAACATTATCTCTCTGTGGTCTTCAGTGATAGTTAATTTAGGCATTTTGACATATCCTTTACAACAAGGGTTTATTTATCCCTGAAGTGTTTTTACTAGGTAAGGGCTACTCCCACATATTTTTACAGACTGTATTGATCCTTTTGAGACCTACACTGTCCAGCAAAATATCGGTGCGCATCTTGTCAGTGGACCTATTAGGAGGATTAAAGCCTATCAGCTCCCAACCCTGCAAGAGGGGTCAGGTAGAAACTGGAAGTTTCTTGTTTCTTTCTTCTCTTGTTTGCAAGAGAATTCCTCCAAGGAAAAACTTGTTTCATGAGTTGCTGCTTTCAGAAGTCACAAAGCACTCCTGGGGCACAGAAGGCAATATTTCAGGGTTACTCCACGCTGAGGTCTATAGCACTTATTAGTGTCAGGTCATCCATGCTGTGAAAAAGACTGTACTAGTCATTTGGGGAGTTAGAGTCCTCCCTGTCATCTGAAGTAGGAGGTCTGTTAGATTAACTATAGTACGTGTAACTGTGGTAAAGGCATTTCATCTTTGAAGGATTTATATTCATCAGGGTACAAATCTGCTGTTCAGGTGAAGCTCCTACAGGTGAGGGCAGTAAAACAAACCAAGGAATTGAAAGTGAAAAGTACAGGACTGGAATCCAAAATAAACATTAATAGCTATATCATAATTATTCTTATAGTTAAAATAACCCTGCAATCCACAGCAGGCTGAGGTCAGCCCAGTGACCAGCATGGTGTTTAGGTGTACTAGTATCCCCGAGAGCCCACACGTCTGAGCTGGGGGACTGGGTGTCTGCTTATGTATGAGCAGAAGCGAGTACATAGGGACAGGGTTCAAAAAGCCACCCCTGGAGAGATGGCCATCAGTAGAAACACTAAATGACCTTAGGGACAGGCCTCTCCTTACATTTGGGAATCACAGACCCAGATGCGCTCCTGAAATTACATCTCTCTGTCCCAACACAGGACAGAGGAGTAATTTCTCCATTTGACAGTCCAGCACTTACTGTCATAGCCTGAACTATGGGAAGTCCAGGTTCAAAATCTTCCCTGAGGTGACTTGAAACCACATGCTCCAGCCGAATAACCTAACTACTTACTGTAGTGTGTCTGTGATTAGGACAGCAGGTGTCCCTTTCTTCCCTTGTGTTGAAAACGTTCTTTGTTGCGTGACAATTGCACATTCCTCGTATACAAAGGGTGATGATGCTTACCACGCAAGGGTCTGAGACTCAATGAGAAATACTTCCATGTTCCTTTTTTTCAAGTTTTCAGTGAGACCCAGACCAAAATCCACATAGAGGTCCCTTGTGCTAGGTTGGAATGTCGCCTTCCTTCCCCTCCTTAGCTGGGTCCGAGCCAGGGGAGGCAATTCTGAAAGCTGAGGCTGACAGACCACCTCTAGGGGCTAGGCCACCAGTCCAGGAGATCAACCCGTGCAAATTCAGGGTGGAAGAAGGACCTGAACCTGTATCTCCAACGAATATGTTAACAGCAGCATTCGGATGTGTAGGTTGGGGGAGCTGTGGGGCTGGGTGGTATCTGGGCCTTCCAAATGAAGGGTGATGCACATACAGTGCCAAATCAGGCCCATAACTTCCTCTGAAAGATGCAGCATAAATGCTATTTTCTGTGATCGAGAGTTTCCTCTGTCCCCGTCAGGCAGCTCTCCATGCAGCAGTGTTGCTGTTTTTTGGATGGCATGTTTAGATACCAGCTCTGTCCGCGCAGGATGAGGGAGCTGGATCCTAATTCAGCTCTGCGGGTCCTGCCAGAAGCTGTGGAGGAGCACAAGGTGCTGTGGATGGGGCACCCTTTAGCGGGCCTAGCCCTGAAAGACATGCAACTGACTTAGCTAGCATGGGTGGATAGAACTCGTTTTCACCCCTTGCTTGCTATCCCGGGGTGGTGTTGCAGAGACCTTTCATGTTTGGTTTGGGTTTTCTCCCCATGTCCGCGCTGAGTGTCTTTAGTATACTCATCTGTTCCAGGCAGCTCACACCATTAAATAAACTCCTTTAAAAACTAATATGGTTTGATCTTTAGCGTAATACATGAATGTAAGAACAGATGAATGTGGCTTATGCAGGAATTATTCTACCGGGCAGAAAAACTTGCTTGTTTTTGGTTGAACAGTGGGAAAAATTGCCTAGGGAGGTTGTGAAGTCTCCATCCTCAGAGGTATTTAAACCTTGCCTGACACGGTCCTAGGAAGCCTGAGAGCAGGGGGTTGGACTAGACAATCTGCAGAGGCCCCTTCCAACCTCAACTATTCTGTGAAACAAAGAGCTCTTCATGGTGTCTTTCTTTTTAAACTGTTCTGTAATTACATGGCATAATAATATTTTTATAATTCATAAAAGATTTTTCTTTTTCATCCAGAAACGCTGTTCTGAGAATTGCTAGCTGTGTTGCTCAGCATTGTCTATGAGCCAATAATAGCTGCACAAACAGCAATCAGAGGGCATTCTTTTGTATAAGTTGTCAAAATAATTACGTAGTACATATTAGTGGGTGGATTACTTGCATATTAATGGTGTGCAAATTCTCTAGTCCTCAGAGATAGCTTGTACTAATTTGCAATCATGTATTTTTCCAGTTTAGCGATTTACATATTTTACCTTTAGAGTAGCCCTAAAGCTTCCTCTTTAGCTGTGCACCTTTGAAATGGAAAAACGCAGAATCCTGGGCTGATGTCCTGGTTTGAGGTAAAACAGGACCGATTTTGTTCAGTAACTCTGCTTTCTAACTAGGCCTCTTCTAACTGCTGAAATTAACAGCATATTGTGCAGAAAACTGCTCTTTCTCAGAGTGATAAGACCCATGTTTATAGCTGATGCCAAGGCACGGTATGCAGAGAGGCCCTTGCTTAGACTTACTGCGATAACGGCCAAGGCCAGACAGCTTGTTATTTGCCCTGTTGGAGGGCTGAAAGCAGAGAGGCGTAGAGGGGTCACATCTGTGGGGAGGAGCAGACAGGACAGGTGACCCAAACCTGACCAAACAGTGTATTCCATCCCATCTGCATCATGCTCAGTATAAAAGCTGAGGGATCAAAGGGTTAGGCCCCCGTTGTTCCGGTTGTTCCGGTGGTCCCGTTGTTCCCGTTTTCCCGTTGGTTCGGTTGGTTCCGTTGTTTTCAGTTGTTCCGGTTTTATCTGTTTCCCGTTTTACGGCTTCACCTTCTTCTCCGACTCGCTCGGGCTTTTGCTCTTGCTGGGACTCTTGCTTTCCTTCTTCAATGGCCGGCGTCCGAGGAGGACTCCGTCGGTTCGTCTGCCTTTGATTCTGACCCGTGTGTTCCTGGATCCAGTTCCCTTCCGTCGCTGAGTCCAGTCTGGGACTTCCCCAGTGCCTGCTGGTGACGTGATTGTCATCCTGGGAGCTTGATACGGTTTTGTATATATTTCATTATTTTCTTTTTGTTATTTTATTCTTTATATTTCATTAAAGTAGTTTAGTTCTTACTAAACTAGTCTCTCTTCTTCTCTCTCTCCTGCTCAGCAGGAGAGAGGGAACATCTGTCGCTCGGCTTGCTTGGGCCGATCCGGCCCAAACCCACGACAGCTGATTAGGATATCACTGTCAGAAAGAATTTAATTAATACAAAACCCCAAAGTTAAACTGTTTTTACACTAGTTCCACAAATTTTTCATCAAAACAATCCCAGACTGACCTGAATTACAGCGACTGTTTTCATTAATATAAGATGACCTTCTTTAAGTGGAACAAAATGTCATGCTGGTTAATAAATAACCCGCTCAGCCTAAATCTAAACCAACTAATTTGAGATATGGGTAACTTGAGATTTACAAATATAGTAATTTGGAATATTCTTCCACCAGCAAGAATCAACAGTTTAGATAAAGGGTACTGGGGAAAAACAACATTTCTCTGGAAGACCACGGAAGCCCTCTTAAAAAGGCATCTAGTCTGGGTGACTGTGAGTTAGGAGGAATTGACCTCTACTCCATGATGTGCCTTTCACCCGCAAACTGATGAAAGTAAATGATTTCCAGTAAAATACAAAGCTAAAATGAAGTACCTTTGCACATCACCAGCCTGAGGGTGATAAGACATAATACAGTTGGTGTTGCCCTGATTTATAATTTCTCCTGGAGGCCATCATAAGGTAGAGATCACCTGAGCACAGTGTTCCCATCACACCCTGCTTTATTTCCAGTAGATCTCATGTCCAATTGAAACAGGGATTGTGGTGTGGGTTTTTTTCAGGTCAGATTTCTCAGGGATTTCTGAGTGCCAGATGAATCCTTAAGTGCCGGAATAAGCCACGCCTGGGTTGCAGGTGTCAGCCAGTCCACTCTAATTAGCAAATCCTTCTAGTGGCCAGGAGAATGACGCGGGGTGCAGTATCATCGAAGGTGGCTCTGGGTGGGAGCTTGAAAGTGTCGTCTGACCTTTGCTGCTAGGATCAGGCAATCTCAAGCCCTTCCCGGCACAGTTTTACCTTGGCTGCTCTTTAAAACCTGACTAACACAGACTCCACAGTCTAGGCAGCCTGCTCCAGTGTTTCACCATTAAAAACCCATATTTAACCTAAATATCTCTGCCTACTGTTTAAATCCATTACTCCTTGCTGTAGAGGTAGTGAGCATGAAGAGTAATTTACTCCTTCCCCTTGCCTGAATATATCTACAACTTATGCTACCTGATATGCGTTTCCCATGAGTGGTGCAAAGACACAAAGGTCATGAATCACATACGTGCTTTTTCACAGCAGTTTCTTTCCACAAGAAAAATCAAAGACTCCAGGGGAAAATAAATGTTTCTTTCAGTCCATTTAGAGCTTACTCAGACCTACGTTTTGCTGGCCCCTTTTATGAAATATGAGGACAATTTTTACCCCCATATATTTGCATCTCTTTATAAATTGGCTTCATCCAGACAAAAGAAAGATGCAAAAAGAGATCAGAATATCCTACCACAAAGCCCAGCTTCAGGTTGCTAGGTGACAGCTAGGTGCATCCTCCTGAGAGCAGGTCAAAGCCAAAGCCCCACCAAGCCCGGAAATGCAAGAGATAAACCATTGCTCTTCTCCCAGAGGCCACACAGGGGACAAAAGCACCTTGTTTAAGTACAATATGAGTAACTGTATGTTTCATCACAAGCATTAAAACTTAACACTGAGGCAGGCAGGATGTTATTTTTTCATCAGCCACATCTAAAAGATGTGCTGAAGGGTAACGCTGGGGAAATGGCAAGGTCCTGCGAGCAGGTGAGCTGGTGAAGCCTGGCCCGCAGCGGGTCTGTGCCTGCCTACTGACTGATTTTGATGTCTTGGAAGGCTTGGACTTTCCCATAGCCCATCCCTGCACTGGGCACTGATTCCAATGAAGCTTTCAGGAACTTAGACGTTGAGATCTTTAACTTAACAGATCTTCAGTCTACTACCAGATGTGGTTGGAAACAGCTCAGGAAGCTTCTCGTCCTCAGTATCATACTTTTAGTGTTATTCTCAAAATAAAGCTGATCTAATGTACTGTATCAACTGTTGAAGGTAAGAACAGACCGCAACAAACCAGGAGGAGCTGCCCAATGATGCTATCCGAGCAGCAGCTGATGATCTTACAAAATGTCACATCAGTTTTCCTGGTTCACTGTTCCAAGCACTTCATTACTCTCGCAAGAAGGATGAAAATTGTTCTCAGGAGTCAGGTGTAGGCTGAGCAATTCATACAGAAAAAGGGGAAGGTCTCAACTTTGTTTCATTGTTCACTCGGTTCCATTTGTGAACACAGCCTAATTTCAGGAAGTAGCTGTGATTTTTCCTGTTACATCTTGTGTGATTCACTTTAGGACTCCATAAAGAATAAAATTATTCTTACTGTTCTGTCAACGTCACTGTTTCCTTTGAGCGTAACCAAGTTAAGAGCACGAACAGTGGGTCAGGCTTAGACCAAGTCAGAATAAAGTGTTTGTTCTCAAACTGCATCATGACTGGCATTTATTATGAGAGGTAGGAGGATTATAATATTTTCAAGTATTACTTTCCTTGCATTGCAGTGCTTGATTTTGTAAAATCTCTTTTTATTACCAAACTGATTTGTTTAAACACAAGGATTCTTCTGAGAGGGATGTCTTTGGGGAAGAGAATCTCCTTTTAGGGATTCCTTGCCAGTCCTGGAGTTTAGTATTCCAAAATCATGGCACTTGCACCCTTTGTGTCTCCTGGTACTTGGAACTTGTGCTCAGTTTTGCACAGATGCTCAGACCGCACCAGAGAAGTGGCTGAGTTGCTTTTCTCTGTCCCTTTATCCTGTTTTTTCATTTGCAAATTCTTGCTCCATTTACTGATCCATGTTACCCAGAATTCTGCATGTCAATAAAGGGAACATCTCTAACATCTATATTTAATAGCAGCTCTAAATAAAAGAGTTAAAGGGTGTTTCTCAGTTTATATCCAGATCTTCTGGACGTTTTGACATGGAATAGTTGAATAGTTCTCCAGTTGGAAGACTGATAACGTGAGTCACAGCCTTAAATGCCAGGGACATTTCTTCAAACTAGCAAAACTTGCATTTTTTTATGTTCACTGAAATTTTTGATTCTGAAAGATGGTTTCTGGTTTTATGACAGACTAGCCTTCCTCACTGCACTCTTTATTCCGTTCGTACAGACCCTGTGCAGATAAATGTATGCGCTTCGTTTAAGTACAAGAACAGCATCCGCTTGAATGATTTACCCAAACAACAGTGGCATACTCAGACGGCGAAACTGTTTCAGGCTCATAAAGAAGCTGTGCTGTCTCAAGCAGCATACTGGGTTGTAAGCAGACACGCTTTAAACAGAAAGAAAAACCAAGCTCTACTGGTTCTTACAAGCCTTTCCAAATCATCAGGAGAAATAAGTTAAAGGTGTTATGGATCAGAGAAGAAAGTATAGGCTATCGCAGGCAGGGCACTTTCAGTTCCTCTTTGTCTTTTCTGTGTTTGGTCAGGAGGAAGGTTTGAAATGAAGTGCAGAAAGGAGATCAGGAGGGAAGTTTCGTCGGCCCAGGAGGAGGACATCATTTCTCAAAACAGTAGTGTAACGGAGGGAAACCACCACAAGTGTGGTCTGTTAATGAGTTGTTTTGAACAATGATCCATAAAGATGGTATATAAAAATAGGTTTGTCTAAATTTCTACCCATCTGGGCTGCTTTCCTCCCTCTCTCAGGACACTTGTAGAATTTGCAGCAAAGTGCGGTATATTTCCAATCACAGGGAAACGTGACAGGCAGCCCCAGAGTGATCAGAGGAAAAGGTCCAGCCTGCAGAAAGGAGTGTCAGTCTCTCTGAACATCAGGTAGGAGAAACATGGCTTCACAGGAACACATCAAGTGCCTTCCCCAAAAGCTCAGTAGCTCTGAGCTTTTTTTTTCCCCTTCCCTTTTTTCTTCAGGTCCTCTGTACCTATAACCTGTAACGGTATCTGTGGTGTTGAGGGAGACCTGGGAGCTGATAGCATTTGTAAGTCTGCTCTTAAACCTAAAGCAAGCGTGACATTTAGCCAGTCATTTGTGCTGTATGCAGTCACAATCTCTCTAATCCAGGCATGCACTCCTATATGGGTAAGATTGCATAAGGCATCTCTGAAAGGAAGATTAGTAAAATATTCTGCATGGAAGCCCCAGGCCTTTCCACTCACTTCCACAGGAGTATCTACATAACAGGGATAACCTGACCTCTCTAAATCGGTGTTTGTTTAAATCCATCGACAACTTAGTACACTGGGGTAGATATCACCTGAAGTTTTCCCATTTCCCAAATATGTTCACAGCTTCTCCTCACCCTCCTTCTTACCAGATCGGCTCCACTTCCTCTCATCGTCATTGAAAGGTCTTCTTAAGATGCTGGAGAAATAATCCTGGTCACCACCTCAAACTAGTTTACAATGAGACAGAGTTTTCTCTTCATGCCAGTGTCTATCAGCCTAGAACATTCTCGTTTCTGATATTATTCTTTTTAACCTCATACTTCTCAGCAGTCTCTCACTGCATACTCTTTCTTCTTTTGTTCTTCTTTTTCAAAGGAAGTGTAGTGCGTTTTAGCTCTGATGTCTTTTTGTGTTCTCTGGCACATCCTGTGAGCGAGTTATATTTTCTCCCATCAGCCTTATAACACGGCTGCATAATTCCCCCACTTCCTCCAAATTTTTCTAAGGTCCAAAATCTGATCAAAAAGTCAATGGCAGAAGTCACAGTGGCTTCCTCGAGAATCTTGTCAAGCTAGAATATTACTGTGCAGCCACATTGTGGAACTGGGCTTTCAGATACACCTTGAACTACTGAGAAACCTTGAGCTGTTCATGAATATTGGTGACAAATTGACCCCCTAATCTTTCTTTCTGAATCAGCTCTGGAATATAAGTACAAACTACTTTCTATGCCTAAAAATTGCAGTCTTTTTCAGTTTGGGATTCTGCTTTAATGTAACTGTATTTATTACTTGTCAAGCACCTGTGTGGTAAGGATCCTGTGTAATAATTAAGGAGTGTGACCCAGAATATCAGGAACGTTCCTGCAGGTCATGGTCGGATAGGTACTTCTTGAGTGACATTGATACTATGAAGATATTTTTCCTTTGCTAATCATGAAAAGAGGAAAATATTTGCGTCTCCAGTTTTAGTTCATCTATTTTCCATTTTGAGCAGAGGACTCCTGACAGCAGAAGGAGGAATAGTGCTTAGGGCTCATCCTCAACTGTTGAGCTTCCCTATTTAAATTGTAGGTGCACAGTGACACCTTCTGGAAGCTTGTAATGAGAGTTACTGAGCAGCTTCCTTCTGTCATCCGGAAACTCACAATTTCTACATGTAGAATCTAATCTTGTTCTGGCCAACATTTTGCCCAGATCTTCGGTACAGCTTCTCTGATGCCGTCGGGACATACAATAACAGAATGTTGTCGTGATGGAAGAATTTTAATTTTTTTTTTTTTTAAATCAATCCAAACCTGCAGGGGTTTTTAATGATTCCAAATAATTCAAAGGTTGGGGGGGAAAAGGTGGGGGGGGAGACAGAATTACAGATGTATGTTAACCTCATGATTTTGAAAAAATTTAGTTGGTATTACATTTTTAACTGTTTATTGACATACATAAGGGGGAGAGGGTCAGCCAGAACATAGTGAGGCTTCAATTTGCCAAACATGGCAACTGAAATGAACGCGACAGTTTTTTAAGGCAGACATTCGTATTTCAGCAAAGACTTCGTGTTTTGTTATGTGTCATACTGCAATTGCTAGTTAGACCTTCTTCGCCCAAGCTGCCGGCTTCCTGAGCAGTCTGTCAACCTGCCAGACCCTCTGAGTCACCAAGGGGTTTAAGCACATGGGTTGTGCCACAGCGCTCCGTCCGAGGGCTCAGGCACCCCGCGATGCCTGCGTGCATCTGCTGGACTGGGGCCAGAACGGGGAGCGGAGCCGGCACTGAGCTGACTCTGACGCTCTAAAACCCAGCATTCGGTCCTATTAGGGGAAAACATCTCCCAGTTCTAATATTTAATTCCATCTCAAATATTATTTCTCCTTAAGCTTCCTCTTCCTTAGAAATAACGAAGATGCGATATGCAGGAGTGGAAAAGAAACAGGGTTGTGAGTGGTGACAGCAGAGGCTACTTTCCAGACTTCCTGAGACTTCAGGAAAAGATCCATTAAGAAAAGTTTCTTATACCTGTATGTAACTTATGTTGAAAGAATACAAATATTAAAAGTCCAAGAAAGCTCTTTCCCATGGTATCAGCAGCATTATGTTCACTTCAAAATGTGGCTACTTAAAGTGCATCTTTTAAATATATATATATCTTTTACATTTTAAGTTTTTATTGAGGAACAAGATAAAGGAAATTCTAGAATACTGCTGATTGATAGATTATTTTTTTAAATATATAGAAGTTCAACTGAAATCCCTGGAAAACTCATTTTACTTCTGAAAATACCTCCTGTCCCAGAAAAGCCTATCAGTCGTCAAAGTGATTTGTAACAAATACGCTTTCATGTCAATGAAAATAGTCAAAAATAACTTCTTACTTTCTGATTGAATTGCTCCCTAATTCACTGTGAATCAGCGCCATTCAGTGGTCTAGAAACTCTCTGTATAACAACTGAAGTGAGCAGAAAACACTAAAATAGACTAGTACGGACAAGCTGTCATACGAATGTGTGTGACCTCTCCTTGGCAAGGAGCAGAAGTTCAGGTGTGAGGCCCAGCAATGTGTCCTAACACCTTAAAGCCAAACAGGCCCCCAAGAGCTAATACGTGCATTATGTCTGTCACCCACTGAAGTGTGATGGTAAGAATGCTGGAATACAATGCTATTAAAATACAGGTACATGTTCTATATTGCATTTCTTATAACCTGTCCTTAAAATTTTCAATGAGAACAAATCAAAAAATACCAGACAAGCTTGTAACAATAATAATAACAACAACAATAACAGGTTCCTTTATTCCCACAAAGACAAAATGAGGAAAATATATTAAGTAGACAGATCCACAGAAGGAAAATTGTTGGAGTCTAAGAAACATACAAAGGGACGATACTAAACAGCAAGGGTGCCCTCAGATAAAGTCACTTCTTTCTGATGTAGAATAAAAGAAAGCTACTTCGTTTATGTCGCTTTAATGTGAAATGTTCAGGAAAGTAAAGAGGTCTTTTTATTATTTTTTTATTATCAGAGTAGTAATAAGTAGAGATATTTTTTTTTCTAATGCCTTATATAGTAGTAGCTAATATCAATATTGAAATTGAGCTGTGATTTAATATTTACCTTGTATGTTACAAACAAAGGTGCCACGATATGGGATAATTGTATAAAATCAACGGTTCACATGTAAACACTCCATTTTCTAGAATGCGTTTTGTGGAATGGAACGAAGGCCCAGGCCCGATACTCCCACGCCTGACTAGATGGTCAAGATGTGCCCATTTTGCTTTCTCTCTGCCCTAGCGCAGTTAGGTTAACCTGTAGGAAGGCGGGCAGCAGTGAGGACTAAGGGCACACGTGCCCATGCACGTGCGGGGCAGGCTACTCTGATGGTTGAGGGAGTTTTCTTTCACGCATGAGAAATGCATGCTCAAATTCCTTTTAGGCAGAGGAAGGGCTTCAATCTGTGTCTTCTCAGCTCTCAAAGTCCCTCAACTTTAAACCCCATTTCAACAAAGTCCTAGCACTTGTTTATGCAGTCCTGTGTTACGCAGCTGGGCGTCAGCCTGCATCCAGTAGCCAGGGAGAAAGCAGAAGAAGGTGCCTATTTAACCAGTTCTGAGAGGACTTTAGGCCTCCAAGCTGGTGAGCAGTTTCAGGATTTAGGTGGCTGTGTAGATATGCAATGATGCAGCTGTACCTGCCTACAGAGCTGGGTAGAGTTGTCTACAAACAGGAAGCACTGGAAGATGCTCGGCTTGGGTGGCTTTGTTTATCTACCACCATTCACACTAAGGAGCGTGAGTGCCATCTTTTTATACACTACTGTACACTATCACTGTGCCTCATTAATGTTGAAAAAAAACGGCCGTCTTGAATAAGGTGTTAGTTGATCATGACCCTCCATGGAGAAATGCAAAGGATGGAGCAAGACCATACCTTCCAAAGCCGTTACCCTGTGCCAGCATTTTAAACCTGCACTTGTGCAAGCATTCCTGCCGAGGTCTAGAAAGCCATCTGGGACTGTAGTCTAGAGAGGGCTTAGGAGAGTCTCATCCACTCACTGGTCTGAGGAACGACTGTCCTTCCCAGCAGTACGGCTGGAGGAGCTGAACTCAAAGACCAGTGGTGTTAACAGGTGCTTTGATCTTGATCTCACGGTACGTGAAGGACCACCTGAGTACACTTACTTTCCTTTTCTCTGCCAAAGAGTGAGGCAGTATCACATAATCCTAATTGTCAAACCTGGAATACTTCCACAGGTCCTGTCTGGGCCTCGGCAATTGTAATCCAACACAAAAGTGTATTTAACGTCCCAGTCACGTGCTTTGTGCCACGACCAAAAGAGCAGGGATTTGCAGAAGGGCTCCTTTGCCACCTGGCAGGAGAAATACTGAGGTGGGGGGGAGGAATCAACCTTTCTATTTTTTCCACTCTCCTGGGAACATTGTCCAGCTTCCACCCTAGTTCAACTCTCCGCACAGACCTGGGGGAACCCTCTGCTGCTAAGCAACAGCAAGCTGTCCTTGTGTGCAGGAATGGCAGCTTTCCCTGCAGCGCTCCGCTCTAACGAGCACCTTCCCCTGGCACCAACCGCACCGCAGCTGTGTTCTCCTCTTGCTGCAACAGTTGGCTTTGGCCTTCAAGGGCGGCGCCCTCGCCGTGGGAAGGGCTTTCTTCACACCGCGCAGACTTCCATCCCTCTCTCTCTCTCTTTGATGCCAAGAGATTGGTTGTAGGCCAGAAACGGGGAAGATGTTTTGGAAAGGGCTGGGCCTTGATGAAAAAACGGAGCCCTGACCAGGAAGAGGCAGAAATCTCTGCTAGAGACAGGGGAGGCAGAGCGCGGGTGGCAGTGACTTCTGCCTGTTCCCGTTCCGGGCTCGTACTGCGCTGGAGGGTCTTCCTCTCTCCAGGACCACCACGCTCAGCGAGTGACCGCGCCGCCCTGCCGCCCGCGGAGGGGCGGGATCAGCACCCTGGACAGGGCCGGGCGGCGCGGCCCGGGGCGGGGGGGCTGCGGCTCCTCCCGCCGGCTGCGGTTGGCCTTTGGGGTGGGCTTTTTGGGGGGGTGGG